>LNAC01000677.1:218479-275518 GCA_002007465.1 Ailurus styani | reverse complement strand
CCGCCGCCGTCGCTTCCTCCGCGCCGCCGCGCGCCTGGGGCCCTCCGCCCTCCGCCCTCCGGGCCTGGGCCTGCTGCTGCCGAGCGCGGCGGCCTTCCTTTTTGCGCGCTCGTCGGAGAAGTCCCTGATGCCTTTTCTGGGAGGCGTGGGTGGTACTCCGCGCAACCCTCCACACCCACTGGCCTGCACTTCAGAGGAGGGTGGTCCCTAAACCGCAGGACGATACCCAGGCGACCTCCACTTTTCACTCCAAATCAGGTCCCCACTTGCCTACCCTCGACCTACTCGTGCCAAGGAAAAACTATTTCATAGCTTTCCTTTTACGCCATCTTTTATTTGCAGACCCTCTCCAACCTCTACAACAAAAACAGATACAACAAACAAAACACGTTTACCCCATTAAATGAGACCACTGTTTATTAGATATCAGACTGAAACCTAGGCTTTTGCTTCCAGACGCTTCCATGCCAGCCGGAGGAAAATGTGATTCTCACCTCAGCTGATGCTTAGTGGGCACCTGTAGGAAATAATCGCAATGCCCTGGATGGAAAAGAAGACCAGTTGAGCCAGGTGATAAATAGGTACGACAAAGGCTATGATAAGTTAGGATCTACCATCTGGGGACTTGAAAGGGAATGTGGGGATGGGAGTGGTACCTCAGTCTTCACCATTGGTTAGAGATGAAAGGGACATTAAAATGAGCTACACAGATTGACTCCCTTTTCCATTTATCTCACGGACTCCATTTTAATTCTGATACCATATTGGACCTTTTCTTTAACATGTTTTTCAGAGGTTCAACAAAGTTTGAACAAGCATCCATTTGGGGGAAATTTGCTCAGGGGGTGACTGCTTTGCCAGCAATTTATCCTCTTCTCCACCCATCAACCCCCAACCGCAACGCAAACAGAAATGTACTTATAACCCTGAGAAACGAAAATATTCCCTATATTTCTCCAGTTACTCTCAGTGTCCAGTCTGGTTTTCCTATACATCCTTCATGCAACCCTCTTACCCCATTACTAATTAGAATTTCACTGTACTAAATAGTACTTTCTGTATAATTCATAAAATTATGTTATTTTTAAGGTGGACAGACTTAAAGAGCATCTTGGCCAAATATTTTGCTATAGAACTCTTCAAAGCGTACAAATGTTAAAATTTCTTGACTTACCTCAGGGATTGGCCATCCTTAAAAATATCTTTTTCAAACAATACCATCCCATTGCCTTCACCATTGACTTACAATACATAAAGGACCCATTATATGCCATTAATAATCACTTTTCACCTATTTGTGGTTTTGTACATGTATTTTTCCCTCAACGATTAATATGTAAGCTCCCAAAGGGCAGGAACTCTAGCATAATTTTCTGTATTCTCCACATTGATTCAATCAATATTGATCTATTGGCAAAGACAAACTATCTCATGAGGAGATGCCTGTCCTTACGTGCCAAAAGAAATTACAGTATTCACAAAAACAGTTTTTCTTTATATTTTTTTCTAATAAAGTACGAGACTATGAACAAACAAGTCATATGCTTGCTTATTTAAACCCATCACTATCTAGAAGAGATTTAAGATTCTTTACAAGTCAAGTCATATAAAATACTAGATGAAATAACAAAGTCAAATAAGAGAATAAGATACAAGGACAAAAGTATAATACGGAGTCAAGAATGAGGCTAATGCGACAATGTATATCACAAAAGCATGTGGATTAAAAACTGGGTTCAGATTTCAGCTCTTTCATTTAGCAGCTGTGTGACATTTAGGCATGTTCATTAAACTCCAGGAAAAAGTTTCTATTACTGAAAACAATGAGATTTACTTTACTAAAAATGAAAATGGAATTAAAAATAGGGCCTTCATCCTAGATGGTTGTGAACTCTAAATGCCTTAATGTATGTAAAGCACCTCTCTAGTTCAGTGATGGGTTACAGTAAATATTCAATAAAGGGTGCTATCATCATACTTATTATTTTTGTTATTAACTATTATTATTCACTTGACAAGAAACTGGTAACAAATTTAGCTCTTGGATTGTTAACGGCCAACAATATTGGTATAAATAAATCTATATAGAGATTTTCACAAAGGTTAAACATGTCACTGAAGTAATTAGATTGGCTGGTATCTAGTGGAATAAATCCGGGGAAATGTCATAGATAAATTTCTGAAACCTCATCCAAATCTAAATTTGTATGATTTTATGAGTTAGCCATGGGGCAGATTATTAATCTCAACATTAGCAGATGGCCAACCTTTGTAATATATGACAAGATTATATTAGTGTTTATGGATTCCTAACTAAATAAGGCAATAAAAAGTGAAGTGCCTGTACAGTATTATTTTCATACCCATATCTTTTTTCAGTATAATGATTTGTTCTTTCCCTTCTGAGTGGTAAATGTTTTGACCTTTTACAGAGATTTACACTTATGTGAACAATGATTAAATCTAAATTTCAGTGTATGCTAACCCAAAATGAGATCTAATATGGATGCAATAAAAGTAGGAAATAGGATCTTGTTCGTAATGTTCTGATTTTATTCCTATCTCCACCTCTTATCTGCTCATAGCACCAAAGACTTCCTTTAACTTTTTCATAAAGCAATTTCTTCTTATGAGAAGGAATAATATGATCAATTAGATCAGGGTTTTTGGTATGTATTTTTGAATAGGTAATATAAATTCAAAACAGAGAAAGTTAATTCAAAAGATATAAAAGCATATATAAAATGCCCAGAAAGGGCAAATATAGAGAGACAGAAAATAGGTTAGTGATTGCCTAGGACTGGGAGTGAAAATGAGGACTACCTATAAATGAACATAGTTTTCTTTTTAGGCTGATGGAAATTTTCTAAAACTAGATTGTAGTGATAGTTGTACAATATACTAAGTATGCTAAAATTCATTGAATTATACAGTTAATACTGGTGAATTGCATAGTATATAAATCATATATCAATAAAGCGGTTACAAAAAGAAAAAGTGTATACCTTCTACTCCTGCTCCTCGTCTACTGTATTCCAGAAGCAACCCGTATTACCAGTTGATTGCATAATGTTCTGATGCATAAATTGATTACATATATAGTTTTAGTTTTTATTTTGAATAATTACACACTTTTCTGCAACATATGTTTTAACTTGAAAAATATGTCATGGAGATCTTTCCTTATCAGTACATTTAGAACTGTCTCATTCTTTATATATGGCTGCATAATATTCCACCAAATGAGTAATTCATGATTTATTTCACTGGATCTCATTGATGAACATTTAGGTTGCCTCCAATCTTACTATTTACAAGCAATTCTGCAATCAATACTCTTGTTGCTAAGTTATTTTCCATATGTGTGAAAACATCTGCTGGAAAAATACCACAAACTAAATTCCTGGGTAGAATGCATTTTTAATTTTTAAAAATGCTATCAAATTGTCTTCCAGGTCCTTGAGCCCTTGTGAGAAAATATCAGTAATTCTTACTGTAAAAAGGGGGACTGATTTCTTTAATATATAAGAAGTTCCTACAAATAAAAAAGTCAACAACCAAATAGAAAACTAAGTAAGCATACAAATAGAATATGGATAAATATTACGGGAAAATAAAAACAAAAATGCTCAATCTCACTATAAGAGAAATTCAAGATAAAAACTGTACTAAGATACCCTTTTTCACCTGTCAACGCCCACCTGTCTCCTTCCCCTGCAGACATAGCACAAAGCTTCCTAAGTACTGAGAACAAGGATTTCTTTCCACACTATCAATTTGTATAAAAATAGAATAAACATACTTCTAAATATACTAGATTTGTAGGTCAAAAAGTTTGTTCCCTATGCATGTCTTCTTGGAAATCTTCTGGAAGATGTATTTCCCAATGAGGGAATATATCAGTAAAGAACATATGGTATCCATGAAGCCAGAGATCCAATGTATAAGAGAGGAAAAGTAAATTAGATATTTATCAAAGAAGACCTAGGCCAAGAACTATACTGCAGTACAGCAGTCCCTGGGTTCCAATACAATATGAGACTAGAAAGCCCCAGGAAAGATGTCTCAAAGAAAAGTATGGAACTTACATAGACCAAAAATGTCTGACTACATTGAGCAGAGTTTTGTAGTGCTGTTGGCAAGCTTAGGGGAAAAAAATTAACTCTGAGATAAATAAAAAGTTGTAAGTAAATAAATCACAATGCACTCTATGGATCAATTGTAAAAATAGTTTTATCTTCATAATAATGTAAGCACTTAATATTAATAAAATTAAGGTTACAAAAAAATTTCGTGAGAGGATAGAAGAGAAGTATGGACGTGTGCATGTGTGTGTGTGGCAGGAATATAAATTCTCACATTCCAAAGTAGGAAGTCAATAGAAAATGTCTAGAATTGATAGGTGAGAAAATAGCAAGTGAGCATATCATTCAGAACCATAGAGGTAAATACCAGAAGAATCATGGAAAAGAGTTCAAAGTGGTTGTTTCTGGGGCATGGTACTTGGGGATAAGAAAAGGGTGAGACAGAAGAGTATAGTTTTGGTTTTGTTTATTTCATGATAAATCTTCCAGAACTATTTACTTGTTAAGCTTTGTGCATGTGTTACTTTGATAAAAATACATTTTACATTAAAAAACGAAAGGATTAGATGGCAGCGAGCAAAGGACTATCTTAGCACAAACATTGCCTCTTTTGTATTCAGCAAAAGTGACTGCTTATCTACATGCTCACTGAAAAAAGCTCAGCATAGCTGGCTGTCCTTCCTATACTGTGCATATAATAGCGATTATTCTTGGAAGAGAACACAATAGTTTGAGTGGATCAGCAGTTTTTAGAATGATCATGCATAAAGGACTAAACTAGGGGAGAGGATGAGGAAAGTAAAGAAAAATACACAGAAAAGTAAAAGATGGAAAAAATCCTACATACAAAGGAAACAATTCCATTTTGCTTTAAAATATTATAAATTATGAAATGTTATAAATATATTATAAAATTCATGTTATAAATTATGTGGCTTTATGATATAAATGATAACTGACAAGCGATTTGCAAATAAAAACACAGGTTTTACAATGAGTAACTCTTCCCAGATGAATTCTTTGATAACTTCACAAAGAAAGCAACCAAATAACAAATGGAAACCATCAGCCTTTTCAAAATCTTTCAGTATTTCGAGAGTTTTAAAAGTACTTTGGATACATTTGCTCCTTAAGACTGGCAATGAAAAACTGAGAACTGAGAGCTGAAAATAGTTCAGATTTAGTGGTCTCTTAATTATTTTGCAATAGATATCTCTCTTGGAGCATTGTCACCTGTCTATGCTTCCCTGACCCCTTATACCCGTATTCTATCAGAGAAAGAAAGTGTCTTCTTAAGAAAAGAAGAATATGATTTTGTCCTTATTTCATATTTACAATGAAGTATGTTTACCAAATTTGCAAATCACAGATAACCTATATTAGGAAGATAGAATCAGCAGGCAAGATGATACTGAAAGGAATGCAACAGGAATATAGATGTAAGATCTCCTATTTAGGTTAAAAGAAATAGCTGCAAAATACTCTACACATTCAGGGATACATGGTTTGATGACAGACCCTATAAAGAAATCATAAAGTACTGAACCAAAGCAATTATAATCTTAGGATTTTTTAATGAAATGAAAGTATTATACCCAAATTTTGCCCACAGATTATGTTTAGTTAGAATAAATGTTAAGCAAATGTTAGACCGGAATAATTATAGAGGGTGTTATTGTTGGCAGCTCAACGTTCATTCAGTTTTCCACTGTGGAGTAGTTGAACCTTCATTCCTGCTTCATGGATAAGTCAATCAAAGTAATCATTCCCCTTCCATGGTGATAGTTTCAGGTAATTCAGAGGTAAGGCCAATCAGAATATGGCATTCCTTTGAGCCCAGGGATTGGTTCAGGGGTGGGTCAGTCAATGAGATTTGCCATCATTTGATGGTGGTAATAATCATCACCTCCCACTTGATGGATGGAAATGTGGAAGCATGTAAGTCTGATCATTGCAAGCAACCACACTATAATCACAAATGAAGCTAGTTACAGAAATGTAAAGACTACAGAAAAACAGAAAGAAACTCTTACCTTCCAACAATCTATTCTGGATAGGAGCCAGGGAGATTCTTTTAAAATGTATATAAAATCATGTCACTCCTGTGCTCAGAACCCTGAAATAGAAACTGATTTCATTCTGAGTAAAAGGTAAGGTCCTAACAAAAGCTTATAATCCTACGTGATCTGGTCCCCTGTCCTCTGTCTTCAATCCTGCTGACTCCCCTTCACTCATTCTTTGCCACATACTGGCTTTTTTTGCTGGTCCCAGAACATGCCAGGCACTGTCTCATATAGGGCCATCACTCAAGCTATTTCTCTGCTCTGTTCTTTTTGCAAATACTTTTGCCTACTTCACATGCACACCCTCCCCCAACTCTCTCCTCTTTAAGTCCTTATTCTAATCTCAATGAGATGCACCCTGATCACACTACTAACTACAGCCATTGCCACCCTGCTCCAATCATCTCAGTCCCCCTTTCTTTGCTCTATCTGCTCTTTTTATTAAAGGCACTCACCACATTCTAATGTACTATACAATTTTTTTTTTACATTTATTGCTTACCATGTGTCTCCATCTGTTGGAATATAAGCTCTAGAACCAACAGTTTGTTTTGGCCTTCATGTATCTCAAGTGCCTAGTACAAATGCCTAGCACAAAGTTGATGCTCACCAAGAATTTGCTGAAGGATGAATGAGTAACTGAGCTGCTGGATCACCTATGTTCTGAAGACTGACTCTAGTTGACTTGCCATTGATGTGAGCCAGGGAAATTCCTTTATTGCTTTATTCATTTGGAGTAGGAATATCTTTTCTAGACAATCAAAAGCAAACTAGTCATTTAAATATTGAAGGATGAGGGATTCATATCAGAGAAATAATGTTTGAAGGAGTTGGAGATGTTTACCCTAGGGAAAACCAGTGAAGAACATGTTAGTCATCCTTAAATAAATAAAGGGCTCTCATGTAAAAAGAGGAATTAAGTGTATTATTTATTGTTCCACAAAGTAGAATCGATTAAAGTTATAGAGAGGCAAATATCAGCTCAGTGTAAGAATGAAACTTCAAACAATAAAAATGACTCACATTGGAATGAGTGGTCTCATGCTTTAGTCAGCTCTCTTTTATTATATGTTCAAGTAGAGGCTAAAAGCATCCATCGGAGATGGGGTGGAAGATTTTACTGCATAGGGCAGTGGATTGAACTAGGTGATTTTTTTAAGTCCCTTTCTACTCCTGAATTTGCTATGAAATATTTTGATGTGGGCATTTATAGTATGTTTGCTTAACCCATAAATAGATGTTCTTCCTCTGTGAACTTTCTCAATTCCTTGACTCTCTTCACATGATGGGCTTTCAGCAGCCATATTTGTAATGTGAGAGCCCTGTTCCTTCGACCATAGCTGGTTAGACCAAGCATAGGCAGCTTAGCAAAGTGTGTCAATCAAATTCTTCCACCTAGAAAGTTAAATATAGGAAGAAATACTCTCACACGGTGTTTTTACGTGATTAGAAAGGTAACATCTTAACTCAGAAGTAATGGACAACTATATTCTACCATGTGAGCTAAGAAGTGGAGATAACTGGTCTGTAGAAGGAATAAAGGATTAAAGCTGAAACAGCGAGAGAGAGCAACACTAAGTTACAGAGACTGTACTTGTACAGCCTGGCTATCAGGCTTTCTAGTTCCTAGTTTCAATACTTCCTAAGGTCCATTGGTATTCTAACTTTCCCTTTCTCTTTCTTCTCTGTAAGTCAGTCAAGTTATTTCTATCACTTGCAACCAGAGTTACAATCAATAACACTTTATTTTGCTTTTAACTATTGTTTACGTGTATAGGATCCAGATTAATAAACTAAATCCTCTATCATTTATATAAAATGGGTAAAAATAAGATTGTCTACACATTAACTGCAACTGCATATGAGGCGGAAAAGCACAAAATGGCCGTCTCACTGAGATGGGGAGCCCCCAGGATTGATTTGGCCCTTCTCCACCAAGTCACTCCCGCATAGACAAAGACCTGCCACGCGGCCCCGAGCCAATCAGCAGTGAGACCCTGTGAAAAATTCCTAGTTTGCCTATAGATACCCTCCCCAATCATAACCGGGTACTCAGCCTTTATTAAAGGATTCCGCTGGGCCCGCCGGCGTTAATAAAGCTGTGTTCTCCTACCTCAACGCCAGCTGCTTGAGTTTCTCCGTCACCTCCGAACTTCCGCAACACATACACCATTAATTGAAAAAAATATGCTGTATGACATTTTTTACAACGTATTAGTTGCCTTACCATCATTTCCATCATATTAATACTTGAAAAAAAGTCTTAAAAAATTGTGATAACAGTTCTAAAATGTTGAGTATTGGGGGGCTTCACAAATGTACTGTATATTTTTATTTAGGTACTTTAACGCTCTTCTGTCCTGCTTGCTTTTAGCAGGAGCAGGAGGTGGTAGTATTTTCCATTCCGTCCTCCACTTAGCTTTTTTATTCTTTCAGGTTTAGTTGGTGGTGGTTCTGTGAATAATAGTAAAACAGGTGTTATGGACTAAACATTTTTAAAAATTGAAAGTGGCACAGAAGTGCAAGGGTAGGGAGGAAGGGCTTTTTCATTGATGTCATTTACCAATTACTCAGAGCAGGGACTATTAAGTTTACTCCCCAACCTCAAACATTGGGGTCCAGGAAGGGATACATAAAGAACCAACCAGAACTTTTTGGCTAGGTCTCCACCAAGAGAACGGGTCTCAGAGAAGTCGGATCTGGCCCCTAGGAAATTGTTTCACCTCTACCACTCTCTTCTCTCTCAGAACCTGGCAACAGAGTCAGTGATATGCTAATAAATGTTTAACAACTGGCTCTCTGGGAGAAAAAACTCTGATTTATTATGTTTGTTGATTTGCATGACATAAATACTTCCACCTTGATGACTTCAAGATACAAACATGACTAAACATGGATTAACATAATCTATCCAAGCACAGTTGGCTCGTAAGGGCACATCCACTGATAAAGGCTACTTTGTGTCTAGAAACCTGGCCAAAGAAAGTCGGGCAGTGCTTTCTGTCATAAATGCTCTTCTTCACATCTTTACAGGGATTCCTCCCTTACTTCATTCAAGTCTTGCTCAGAAGCAACCCTCTCA
This sequence comes from Ailurus styani, assembly GCA_002007465.1. NCBI lineage: Eukaryota > Metazoa > Chordata > Mammalia > Carnivora > Ailuridae > Ailurus > Ailurus styani. The sequence goes on along the minus strand of LNAC01000677.1, from coordinate 266,288 downwards.
GATGGGCCTCCTTGGAGAGTTTTATTTAAGATAGCAACTCTATCCCATCACTCTATTTCCTTCCTTACTTTATTTCTCTTCTTAGGAATTAACAGCCTAACAATATATCATGTATCTATATGCTTAGTTGATTATTATTTGTCTCTCCTCCCAAAATGCAAACTACATGAGAACAGTGAATTTGCATTTTTTGTTCTTTGCTCCCCTCCCAACACCTAGAACAATGCCTGACACAAAGTACATAGTCAATAAATAATTATGGAATGAATTAATGAATAGACTTTGTTAAATAAAGTGGTAATCATCTCTATATCCTAAGTGCTTAGCACAGTCCCTGGACCAGAATTGGCACTCAATAAAAATGTTTGAATATATGAATAAGTAATTACATAGATATATAAGACAAATGAGCTAGAGTGGGAAGTTAGCAGAAAGTTCATTTAGGAACATTATATTTCTAGTGATATGCCTGCATACCAGATGGCAAATCTTTTCTCCCTTATCCTATTTCATAGCTTGAAAGACTGAAATACAGAAAAACAAGCTGACTTTACCTATATACATAAAATGTGCTGTCTTTCTCTAAGGCTAGTAGGTCAACTCAGAAATGAAAGTTTGGATTTGAACCAGTCTGATATAATGGAAAGAACAATGGACTGGCAATTCATGAGCATTTGGTCTTCCTCTAGCTGCCTAAACTGAATAGGATGAAACATTTAGGGTGTTTTGTTTTGTTTTGTTTTGTTTTAGGGTGTTTTGTTTTGTTTTGTTGCATTAGGTGAAATATCCCATTCAAACAAAATAATTTTCTGTTCCAAAGGTTTCCATTCATGTTGTGGTTGTTAGTGAGCTGAAGTTATTTAACTAATCCAAGTTTAAATATATATAAAATAGCTGACCATTTGGAATAGAAGATACTCATTCATTTATTGAACAAATATGTATTATTCAATAAACATTTATTTATTCACAAATATTTATTTGACCACCCTATTTAATGGTGTAAATTGCCCCCTTAGCACACCTGATCCTCTTCACTCTATATTCATTTTCTCATAATATCTTCCAACGTAGAAAATATTTTCTTTATATATTATGTTGATTATTTATTTGTTTATTTATTTTCCCTCCCTCACCACTGCCTCCCCCTGGCCACTCACAAGGGAAAGAGCCTACTTTGTTCACCAGTGCACCCTGAGCACTTAGAACAATACCTGGCACTCAATAAATATTTGTTAAATGGATGAAATTTATACTTTTTATGTTTCAGACACTATTTTAGGGACTAGAGATATAGTAGAGAGCAAAACAAAAACTCTGCTCTCAAGGAACTTACATTCCAGTGGGAGAGACAGAAAAAATATTTATGCATGTATCTATGTATGTCAGGAGATGATAACTGCTATATCAAAAAATAGCAAAGCAGTGTAGAAAGAGGGTAATAGATGAGAACTGAGTGATAGGTTTAAATAGGGAGATTAGGAAAGGCCATCCCCATAACGTGACATTTAAGCAGAGACTTGAAAGAAGATAAAGAGATGAGAATGAGACTGCAGGCATGATAATCCAGGCTGTAAAGATACAGAAATACATTGACTGTGGCTGTTCAAAATTTTTGAAAATTAAGGTATCTAACATTTATTTATTAAGAAACTATCATATTTCAATCCCTGTGCAAGGTACTAAAAACAAACAAAAAAACCCAACTGTCCTCAACCTCAAGTAATTTGACTTCTGGAAGAAAGAAGAGATGAGAAAATCAATTATTAAAATTAAGTGCAAAAAAAAAAAATCAGTGCAGCACCAGCACAACCAGGAAAAGCACAAAAGAGGTCTCCCACGGAATGTTTTTTTGACTGTAAGCTGGAGAAGGTTGAGGATACATGATCAGGTTTTCTGGGTGGTTGAAGCTTTCACTGTCAGGTTGCCAGTAGGTGAGGCAGGAGACCAGAACCTGTACACAGAGAGATATTAATGGTGGTGAGAATTTTGGTGTAAGGAATGGAGAATGAAGAGGAAACCTGATCCTGAAATGTCTGTATATACCATGCTGATGAGTTTGAACCTTGTCCTAAAGGCAATGCAATAAGAAGTTGTTGGAAGGTTTTAAGCAAGGAAGTAAGTGAGGTCCTTATAAGATATTTGGGTAAACATTTAGGGTAGACATTGAAATTTTAACTTTTTTGAAGCAATAAGGCTATTTCATAAAATTGTTACCTATTTGACACATTTGATATCTCAGAAGCGATAAAAGCCAATACAATGAATTTATAGTTTCTCTTTAACATTGAAATACATAAAGGATTTTTAAGCAAGATATTTATGTTAGTTGTTCTTTCAGGACACAGTATAGCCTGGAAACTATCTTTAATTTGAAGTGTCTACAATAGGCCAATAGGATATTTTCCCACCAATATTATTGCTAATAATATGATAATATTGCCTTGATTTTACCTTGATAAATGCAATGGACTGATAGACTTTTTTTTATATTAATGAGAAAAACAGTTTATTTGTATCTCATCAAAAGCTATCCCTTTCTCACATTTTCTACAAATATAGAGAGGTTTGTGAAGTTTGGGCAGGAATAAGCAAAATCTTGTCCTTGAAGCGTAGAAGAATTTGCCACTCAAAATATGCCACTTTGGCAAAAGGATGATTTTGAGCTGAAGGCAGTTGAGAAGAAGCAAACATATAAAATGTAATCTGGTCTCCTCCTATTTGTCTAAAAGCAGGACATAAATTTATAAAGATGTCCTTCCTCCCCTCCACTAGGAACAAAAAAAGTGAATCACTGAAGACAACTTTAGATGCTTATCAGCTTGGAAACAGCAAGGGAAGAATCTATATTACAAACTTTACTAAATAGACTTTATCTATGGTTAGTTTCCCAGATATTTGCCTTCCCATGATTTGAGCCCTAGAATCTCAAGGTACTTTCCCTTTGTCTTGCTATTTCTCTAAAAAAAAATATTATTCCTTTGTTATAAAGCTAGATAGGCCCAAGATCTAGCCACCCCTCAGTTCCTAATCTCTGAATTTCTCTCATGTATATGTGTAATATACATGTTAGTAAACTTCTATTTGTTTTTCTCTTATTAATCTTTTGTCAGTCTAATTTATAGGGTTCCAGTTGAAGAACTTCAGGTAGGCAGAGGAAGAGATTTTTTTTTTCTTCCCCTGTATCCCATAGGGCACAAGGATACAGTTAAAAAGATGGCCACTCAGATGTTATATAGGCTGTGGAATGCAATGTGACCAATTAGGGTATATTTTAAGATAAGTTTTTAATAATTTATAAAATATATCTTTGGACTTTTTTTTAAAAAAGATTTTATTTATTTATTTCACAGAGGGAGAGAGATCACAAGGAGGCAGAGAGGCAGGCAGAGAGAGAAGGGGAAGCAGGCTCCCTGCTGAGCAGAGAGCCCGATGCGGGCCTCGATCCCAGGACCCTGAGATCATGACCTGAGCTGAAAGCAGAGGCTTTAACCCACTGAGCCACCCAGGCGCCCTCTTTGGACTTTTTTTTACTCACGTCAAATATGGGTATATCTTCTGGAACTCCTTCCCACTATCACTAAAAAGAGAAAAAAAGGAGCACCTGGGTGGCTCAGTGGGTTAAAGCCTCTGCCTTCGGCTCAGGTCATGATCTCAGGGTCCTGGGATCAAGCCCCGCATCGGGCTCTCTGCTCAGCAGGGAACCTGCTTCCTCCTCTCTCTCTGCCTGCCTCTCTGCCTACTTGTAATCTCTTTCTCCCTGCCAAATAAATAAATAAAATCTTAAAGAAAAAAAATAAAATAAAGAGAAAAAAAAAGAAAGAAAAAAAGAGAATTTAAAAGCTACAATAAAACCTTCCAGCATACTCCATAATATTCAGATTTTGTGTAATTTAGAACGTCTGAGCTTGAGTTAAATTTAAATAAAGTTCATCTTTGTCAAAATAATTCCTTGCTTATGAATAGTACAATTTAATTGTATAAGAGTAAGCAGTGTTTAAGATAACATAGACTATCAACTGTTTCAAAGCACCTTCAATACCCTCAAATGCTTCAGAAGTAGTTAATTTACATTCAGTTGATATGCTAATTATAATTAATATGTGAATAATTCTTATCTATTTATTAAATCAGTCCCCCAAGGATTTTTATTAGTCAACATATTGTTAGCTGTAAGCTTGAGTTGCTTTAGACTTGATAGCTGAATGAGTAAGGCAAAATTCTGACGTTTTTTGCCCCTTATCTTTGTCAAATGAACTTGGATATTTTCTTTTTCCTCAGTGATTATCCCAATTTGTTTGGTGCTTCTTTGTTTAGGATGCAACACCATTGTGTCTACTGAAAATATCCACCTACAGTATAATTTTTGAAGACACAATTACTGACAAAACTAACAAAAGTATGGTTTCCATCTTATGGGGTTCAGGACATGCTACCCCAAAATATGGGAACTTGGCATGTTGAATATCTTAAGTTGGAGGATCTTGAGAAAAGGGCAGAAGCAGGGAGGGCCTGGGTGACTCAGGCGGTTGAGCGGCTGCCTTCGGCTCAGGTCATGATTCCAGGGTCTTGGGATTGAGCCCCACATGGGGCTCTCTGCTCAGTGGAGAGCCTGCTTCTCCCTCTCCCTCTGCCTGCCACTCTGCCTACTTGTTCTCTCTCTCTAGTTCTCTGTCAAATAAATAAATAAAATCCTTAAAAAGGGGGGGGGCAGAAGCAGGAAGATCACTTTGACCTCCCATCATCTTCCTCACTCCTATTCCTTGAAATAGACCATGAAACTCCCATATAAAAGATACTCTCCCTGTGCAAGGATGAAGGACAACATTCTTACCACCAAAGATGGAGAATTTTTGGTTGAGAAATCTGTACAAACAAATCTTCTTAAACTCATCCTTATCTTCCCAGTGACTACTTCACCACGTGCTACCCCTAACTCAAACTCCTCTGTTTTGTCAATTCCTCACAAATGTATTGTTCCTAAAAGGAACAATAGCTTCCTACTTTTGTCACTTCTTCAGTTCTCCATTCTCTTGTGAAGTCTTCCATGTACATGTAAAAAGTCAATAAAATGTGTATGCTTTTCTTCTGTTAATCTATCATTACCAGTTTAATTTTCAGACCCAGCCAAGGATCCTAAGAAGGTTGAGGAAAACTTTTTCCTCTCCTACACATCTTATCAGCTACCAATATACTCTAAAAAAACAAAACAAAAACAGAAAGTAAAGCTTACCCAAAAAATTTTTCTATACTATATTTGGAAGCCTTTTATTAAAAAAACAAAATTATGATGTCCCAGCTTTGCCAGCATCCCAAACACAAACTTAACCTGATAATTGGTTAATCCAGTACTAACAGCCGTACTGACCAACCTGACAAATTTTGTCCAGACAATGACCTCAACCAGAGAGCTGAGAGCTAGCACTTACCTTTAAGAACAGATGTCGATGGCTTTTGGTGCAGAGTTGTTACAAGGGTGACTTTCCTTGTAGCCTAGCCACAGGAATTTATAATAGTTACTGAATGCACATATGTTTCTGGTTATACAGTCTCTCCTAGAAAATTTACATGTGCTATCACAGTATTCCAATGTTTGAAAATGTCGTGCCCTTGTTATTTGAAAATGACAGTGCTGAGCTGTGCTTTGAGTTGTTTATTTGAAGGCAGTGAAAGGTCAGAGAGCCAGTCACTTTTTTTTCCTTCTGTTCCTCTTGTAAAAGGTAGCATTCATCCTTGAGAAGGATGACTTAGAATAGAGTTTATCTATTGAATGCTTTCTCTATGTAAGGCATATACCAGGCAGTCGGGAGTTACAGTGGGATCAGTTTGAATCCTGTCCTTCAGAAGCTATTAGGGGGGCTTTCCTGACACTGTAGGTAAACTTGTTTTGGATTGCCAATATCTGTTCTTGGGAGCTTGAATTCTCATTTACTCTGTCTCTAGTCCCTATGTTTGTTTCCTGCATTTGTACATTTTGCACTAACCTGTATGTGAAATTCGGTCCCTTGTCTAATTGACATGATAAATTAGTTTCTACCAAGTATTTGTTAGAATATTCCTGAATATTTAGAGGTAATAATGAGGAGTTATATTGTGTAGATTAAACATCTGCAGCCCCTCTCTCCTCCTTCTCTTTCTTCTTGTTTTTGTACTCTCTCCTCTCTCTGTTGAAGCCAAACAAAATTTCCTCTCTCTCTCTCTTGCATTTCATTTTAGTGAGCGTCACTTATTCCTTCAATATGCAATTGAAGGTCACTCCAAGAAATCATTCTTCCAAATAATACTATACTTTGTTCTTCCTAAGAGGGCCCCTGATGAATACATTTTCTTCCTCCTTATAGGAGATGAGGGGGAAGTTTTAAAATATAGGTTTTCATTTTCCAAAGTAAAGCTTTTAATTGCTACTCAGAAAAACTCTGAAGCCCTACCATTTCAACTCAATGCAACAAAAACTGAATCAGAGCTTTAATCTATCATCTTCTCTTTCCTACACCTGAGCAGTTGACCCACTAGGTGAAAAATCTCCCAGTTTTATAACTGCTGCCACCATAAAATCATAATTTCAAACTGCAGCTAGATCCTCAGCTTTTTCTACTAATCCCTTGAGCTGTATTTTGATTCCTCTCCCTCAACTACTATTCCAAATCTGCACAAATCTCATCCAATTCTCCATTCACTTTCAGGCCACTTTCACTGACAAAATGAGGCCATAATACATAATCTCTCTGAATTTGCTGATCTTTCACCTATGAAATAATTTACATTCACCATTCACATGTATTCCTTTCTTTTAGTTTTGAGGATGAAGCATACCTTTTCCAGTTGCTTGATGCTATGCTACCTGAGCCTTTGATCTGTCAATTATTCCCCCTCTTCTATCATTAATTTTTTTTTTTAGGGGCAGGCATCTTTTAGCTCAATTACTATAATAATCATTTGACTTTTCTAACAACTGTTCTTATTTGTATGAATGCTACACTCCAAGACATCTGTGCAAAAATAAGTCCGAATATGGAACTAACTTTCTTAAAATCCTCTAATGGCTCTTTTTCACTGTAGGTGAAGTCCAAGTTTGTTAACATAGTGTCCAAACTCTTCATCATGTTGAGCCTCATTTCCAGGCATTACCATTCTCCCATTTTATGCTCCCAGTAGAACACCAATATCCTGCAACCGTTATTCCATTTTTGCCTCAATGCCCTTGTTTATGTCTGTTTATGACCTTTCCCACACCACACCACACCACACCATACCACATATGCCCTATCCCTATTTTAATTTTTGCTTATTTTATCAGAATCATTTAATATATCACTTCAACACAAAATCCTTCCTTTTGTGCTGTAATATTCTGTGGTTCTCCATCACCTATTCTTATCTATTATTTTCCAATTACCTCCTTAAGCTTGGGGCTCCCCAACGCCACTATCACACACACCCTGGAAGTCCTTAAGTGTAGAAACTACATTTTTTTCACCTTGATCCACCAGTTCTTCTTACCATGCTGCAGTATGAAATATATTTAATAAATTCATCATAATAATTAAAATTTTTCTCTGGATGTCTTTAGAGTTCATGGTCCATTGGGAAGTAAATTTTTATTTCTTGGCTTGTTTCTTTGCTTGCTTGTTGTTTTATGGTAGCACTATGCCCACCAGAATGTGTTTATCTCACAATGGTTAAAATACAAAATGTGAACTTCATAATGCCAACATTTTATCCTTACTGTAAGCAAAACTCTTAATTTGTATTGTGAAATATTTCATACATACTGCATGCAAATGTTCACAAACAGTTTAGAGAGTGTTAATAAAATTAACCATTAATACCATTTGGGTTAAAAAATGATGGCAAAAATCCTGAGTGATTCCCTGGTAGCAACAAAGTTCACCAGTCTGGGCACCTGGCTTAGCTGTACTGGGGACAAGATCCATGAGCTACAGCAGAAATAATGGCCACAAGGAGTAGGCCACTCTGTTTTCTTTTTTGTTTTTTGTTTGTTTGTTTGTTTGTTTTCTCTAAGATTGTTACGTTCCATCTCCAGCTCTGAGGAGTAAATCAAATAGAACATTCTTCCATATGATAAAATCAGGGTTCTCAACAAATATAGCAGCATGTAGCAGGAAACAGAAATTTCCCTAACAAAAAGTCAAGACATTTCAACCACAGAGAAGAATCTGAGTTAGGCTCATTAGCATCCTTAGGCATTAAAGAGTAACTGGGACTTGACTTGCCCTCCTACCATTAAAATGAATACTAGAGGGGCACCTGGGTGGCTCAGTTGATTAAGTGTCTGCCTTCACCTTAGGTCCTGATCTCTAGGTCCTGGGATTGAGCTGTGAGCAGGGAGTCTGCTTCCCATTCTCCCTTTGCCCCCTGCCCTGCTCATGCTCTCTTTCTCTCTCAAATAAATAAATAAATAAATAAATAAATAAAATCTTTAAAAAAATACAAAGATAAATTAAAATGAAAACTTGAAAAAATATAAAGAAACAACTATTTTCATACATTGGACAACAGGTAGTGCATAATTGAGAAAAAAGAAAATAAATGAGGTGAACTTTATGATCTCTTCAGCTTTGTGCCTGAAGACACTTCCTGGAATATGGTAAGAAGAGAGGTGAGCAAAGCAGAATATGACACTCTCAATAAGATGAGGTGACAGGTATGAGACTTAAGAGAGGATAAACACTTGAAATTTGAACTGATGAAACTGGAAAGGAGAGAGAACAGAGAAAGAGCTCCAAAAATCTGTAAGAGTTATTCTTAAGTCTACTGGTGAATACTGAGCTATACATGCATAGGGTGAAACTCCATAAGACTGGTCAGAAATGATTGAGGAGCTATAAGCTGAGCAATGTCCATTACTCATGCAGGGCCAGGAGATACATAGGAGTGGGAGAGATTTGAGTTCTAATAAGCCATAGTACAGAGCCTTTGTTGAACTCCTTGGACATTCAACAGAAACCCCAGAAAGCTCACACTTTAACAGTAGAGCTACTAGCACTAGTGTTAAGAATGCTCTTGACCATCACTGGCCAAGTTACAAAAAGAAAATCATGAAAGACTCACATTGATCCAAAAGTAACTTAAATGCCTACCAAACTGAATTCAACACTCTTTCAAGACAACAAAACGCAGACACACAGCAATATAAAATTTGCTGTCTAGAACTCAATACAAAATTACAAGACATGTAAACAAGCAGAAAAATGAGACTCATGTTAAGAGAGATATCAATCAATAGGAATATATCCAGAAACTGTAGAGGGGTTTAACACATACTTTAATAGCTATTATAAATAAAGTCAAGTGCTTAAAGAAAAAACAAATACAATGACAGAAATAAAAGTATAAAGATTATTATATATAAAACTATTATTATATAACATATATAACAAAATAAAAAAGTAACATGGAACTTTTAGCACTGAAAAAGATAATATTTAAAGTGAAAAAACTGGTAGATGGGCTTAATGGGGGTTTAAGAGACTGCATAAGTAAAGATCAGTGAACTCAAAGATATAGAAATCGATAGAAACTATACAAACTGATATACAAAAAGGAAGAGAAAGCTGAAAACAATGAAATTTCAGGGACCCATGATACAATATTAAATAGTCTGAAATATGTGCAATTGAAATTTTGACTTGGAGGGAAAGATGGGAATTTTAATGACTAAAAATTTTTCCTAATTTAGTAGAGACTATAAAACCACAAATCCAAGAATTCAACAAATACAAGCAAGATAAACACAAAAACCCACATAAGACACATCAAACAAGTTGCTAAAAATTAATGATAAAGACAAAATCTTAAAAGCTGCCAGAGAAAATAATGATTGCAGACTTCTCACTGGAAAAAAAAATTGCAGTTCAGAAATACGATGACATCTTTCAAGTGTTGAAAAAAATTGCTATCAAACTAGAATTCAATATCCAGAGAAAATACCTTTCAAAAATTAAGGAAAAAGAAATTCTTTTTCAGACAAAGCTGAAAAAATTTCTCAATCTACACAACAAGAAATATGCTTCTCAGATAAAAAGAAATTATACTACAGAGAAACTGAGTCTCAATAATGGAATAAAAATTTTGGAAAAGGTAAATATGTGAGGATGTTTAAATTTTTCTATTTTTAGAATTTCTTCAAAAGATAATTGCTTAAAGCAGAAATTAATAACAACTTATTGGGAGTTAAAAGAAAATAAAGTCATTAATATTGGTGGAAATGTTAAATAAAATGATAAAGTTTAGTCTTTTCATATATTTCATTTCAATTTATTTATTTCAATAATAAAATTGTTTTCCAATGTTGTAATAAAAAGTATCATATGTAGAAATAAATGTATGACAATAATAGCGTGGGATGGAGGAGGAAGAAAGGAAGAGTAATGTGAACTTTTTACATTATGCATCAAGTAGTATAATATTTAAAGGGAGATTGTGATAAAGATGAATATTGTAAAGCCTACCGCCATCACTATAAGGATGTAACAAAGAATTATAGCTAAACAGTCAGTAGAAAAGATGAAATGGTGTCATAAAATACTCAATCCAAAAGAAGGCAAGAAAACTAAAGGGCAACCTATGGAAAGGAAGAAGATATTTACAAATGACATATCTGAAAATGTTTAGAATCCAAAATACACAAAGAACTTATAAAGCTTAACACCCCCCAAAAAGAAATAATCCAATTAAAAAATGGGCAGAAGACGAGAATAGACATTTTTCCCAAAGACATACAGATGGCCAACAGATAAGAAAAGATGCTCAACATCACTCAACATCAGGGAAATGCAAATCAAAACTACAATGAGATATTACCTCATACCTGTCAGAATGGCTAAATTCAATGACAAGAAACAACAGGTGCTGGCAAGAATGTGGAGAAAAGGAAACCCCTTGCACTGTGGTGCGAATGCAAACTGGTGCAGCCACTCTTGAAAATAGTATAGAGGTTCCTCAAAAAGTTAAAAGTAGAACTACCTCGGGGCACCTGGGTTAGTGGGTTAAACAGCTGCCTTTGGCTCAGGACGTCATCTCACAGGTCCTGAGATCCTGCTCCCTGCTCAGCGGGGAGTTTGCTTCTCCCTCTGCCTATCCCTGTTAGTGCTCATACTCTCTCTCTCTCTCTCTCTTTTTCTCTTTCAAATAAATAAATAAATAAAATCTTAAAAAAAAAAAGAACTCCCTATGATTCAGCAATTACACTATGAGGTATTTACCCAAAGAATACAAAAATACTAATGCAAAGGGATACATACACCCTGATATTTATAGCAGCATTATCTATAATAGCCAAATTATGAAAATAGCCCAAGTGTCCATGGACTAATAAATGGATAAAGAAGATGTGGTGTATATATAATGAATATTACCCAAACATTAAAAAGAATGAAATCTTGCCATTTATAACTCTGTGGATGGAGCTAGAGAGTATTATGCTAAGTGAAACAAGTCAGTCAGAAAAAGACAAATACCATACAATTTCACTCATGTGTGGAATTTAAGAAATGAATAAGCAAAGGGGAAAGAAAGAGAGAGAGGGAAGCAAACCAAGAAACAGACTCTTAACTATACAGAGCAAACTGATGGTTACCAGACGGCAGGTGGAGGGGAGATGGGTGAAAGAGGGATGGGGATTAAGGAGTACACTTGTCATGAGCACCGGGTGTTAAATGGAAGTGTTGAATCATGGTATTGTACACCTGAAACTAATATTACATTGCATATTAACTAACTGAAATTTAAATAAAAACTTAAAAGCAAACAATCAATAACTAAAAAGAAGGCAAAAAAAGAAAAAGGAAACGATGAAGCGGATAGGATAAAGAGGAAGCAAAACTAAGGTGGTAGATTTAAACTCAATTTTATCAATACTAACCTTAAATATTAATGGCCTAAATAGTTCAACTAAAAGGTAGATATTATCAATTCCTGGATAAAAAACAGAACCAACTATATACTGCCTGCCAAAGATACAGTTAGGTTGAGAAAGAAAAGAAAAGAAATGAGTTAATATGGGGGCACCTGGGTGGCTCAGTTGTTAAGCGTCTGCCTTTGGCTCAGTTCATGATCCCGGGGTCCTAGGTTCAAGCCCCACAATGGGCTCCCTGTTCAGCGGGAAGCCTGCTTCTCTCTCTCTCTCACTCCCCCTGCTTGTTTTCCCTCTCTCACTGTCTTTCTCTCTGTCAAATAAATAAATAAATCTTAAAATAAAAGAGAAATGTTTAAAAAAAAGAAATTAGTTAATATAGATTGAAATGTTACATAAAAATGATAGTACTTGACCTTTTTAAGGTCCATTTTATTTTCAAAGTAGAATTTCTCATATTATATTCTCATATAATATTATTATATGAGTAATATTTCTCATATTATAATGAAGAAGTCTAAAACACCATTATTATTGTCATAGTTAAACTACCTTCTCATTTTATAAGTAAATTATCGTTCACATAAATGAGAACTTTTCCCCCCTATTTTCCTAGAATTAAACCAGTAATAAGTATCTTCTTCACAAGAAACTGTTAATTCTAAGTAACAGAAGAGGTAAATTCTACCCTGTGTTTGGCTGTTAAAAGACATGGATCTGGTTTTAGTCTGCAATATTTTATAGAGACTCTCTCCTGATATACTGATCTTTAATTCATTGTTGTTCAATACCTTCTGAAGCTCTAGCCAGAGGAAACAATTATTTCTGAAGAATTGACTGAAAGCTATGTCATCCATTTCTTTCTTTATATATAATAAAATCTACCCCTGTAGTATGACAGAACATGAGAAAACATATACACCTGGACACATTATGTTAGCTCCGTGTTATGTTTTTAGTTTATATTAAGGCACATTGTTAATTATATACTGAGTGGCCATGTAGCCTAGTTTGTCTGGGAGAGTTTTGGATTCCACTTGTCCCACTGTAATTGTCATCAGTGTCCTTTTCACTCTCAAAAGTGTCTGTGTTTGGACAATATATGTTTATCCAGTTATAGTCAACTTTTATTTTCCTATTCATTGTCAATTTTCTCTAGCATTCATGTACCACTCCAAATTCAGGAAAAAGAGTTATTAATACTATTTTAAAAAAGAAAAAAATCTTTCATACCATTTGTATATCCACCCAAAATACCAAACTTCCTACAGAATTTTCATCCTTCCAGCAAAAGTTACTAATTACTTAAAATCATAAAACATTAATGTTAAGAGTTTGTTTAGAAAACATTTTGTCCGATCACTTCATCAAATAGGTAAGGGAACTAAGACTAGAAGGTTTATATGACTGACCCATAGTCATTCAGCTAACCTGGGAAATAGGTGAGATTATCAGTCTAGACCTCTGCTGTTAGGCTGATCATTAGCCACATGTGGCTATTTTAACATAAAATTTTAAAAATTTGAATACTATTAAAAGTCAGTTTGTTGTACAAATTAGCCACATTTCAGTGCTCAATAACCACATATAACTAGTGGCTACTATTGGACAGTCCTGGTATGATGTTTCCTCCACTACAGTAGCCTAAAATAGTAAAATTTTCAAACACCGAATAAGCGTAACATTGAGGGACATAAATGTATGTGACTCTCACCCTATAGGAGCCCAAAATATGGCTACAAAGGAGAGGCAATCACTGTATCAGTTAAGGCTCTGATAGACATGAGAGACAGGAAACTAGACTTATCTACTTGACTAAAAAATGAATTTATTGCTTTATATATCTGAGACATCTAAGAGTAAAACTCAATTTAGGCCCATGTGGTAGATTTATTTTAAAACTGTCTCCAATTCTTCATGCCTCCCTGTATCCACACCTGTTCCAATGGGACTTCTATCAAGACAGAATCTATTCCCTCCTACTTTTATCTGGGCTTACCTTGTGACTTGTTTGGGCCAGTAGCATTTGTCACAAGTAATGGCTCTTATACAAGAGTAAACAGTCCTTGTACAGTCTGTTCCCTCTCTTGAAACACTGTCCTTGCCATGTGAGCAAACATGGACTAGCCTATAAGACAATAAAAGATCAGTTGTAGTTCTATTTAGTGGCAGCCTGTAGACAATCACCACCAGGTATGTAAATGAAGCCATCATAGACCAGTCAGTCCCCAGATGACCACATACATATAAGTAAGCCCAGTCAAACGAACCAGCCTGGCCAGAACAACATAAGTATTCAGCTGATGCATGGACTCATGAGCAAATACAAATGCTTATTCTTTTAAGCCATTGAGCTCTGCAGTTTTGTTTTGTTTTTCGTAGCAGCAGATAACTGATACAGAACACATGAAAACTTTGAGCACAGAAACTTGAAATGATTACATTAAGATCTGCTTTTTCTTTAACTCTTAAGCTCTGTTTCTTCTGTGTTGGTCCCATTCTTAGAGAGGACCTTCACTGGGGCACCCAGGTAGTTCAATCTGTTAAGCGTCTGCCTTCAACTCCAGTCATGATCCCAGGATCCTGGGATGGAGCCCAGCCTGAGGCTCCCTTCTCAGCAGGGAGTCTGCTTGTCCTTCTCCCTCTGCCCCTCCTCCCTCTCGTGCATGCTCTCTCTCTCAAATAAATCAATAAAGTCTTTAAAAAATGAGAAAGAGAGGAACTTCATCAAGTGTGTGAAGATGATTCTGGCTATATTCTTTCAATTTCATGTCCAATGGGAAAAAGTAAGCCTCTTTTCCTGTAACTCTTATAAAAATTTTGAGATTCGCTCTGGATGGCTTGGGTCATATGTCCATCCCTGAACTAATCATGATGGTTATTGTAATTTAATGTGAGAATTAAATGAAGAGGAGCATGTCAAATCCTTAGCATTGCCTGGTATAACTAAAATGATAGCTATTATTAAAAGTAATATTCACCAATTCAATCAACATTTTTTATACTCCTATGTGCCATGATCTTTAGTAGGCACTTTCACATATGTTGCTTTTGGCCCTCAAAAGCAGTATTTTAGCAAAACAAGGCACCTTGCAGTGAATTTTCTTATTTTATGACTGGATTGGTGGTTTCATTAAGACAACTTAACAGACTACTTTCAAACCCGAATAGCAGAAAACTAAATTCAATTGGCTTCAACAATACATAGAACATACCAGTTCATGAACTAAAAAGTCCAGAAATAGACTAAATTGATTAAAGATTTGACTTTACTTTTTTCTAATTTTTCACAGCTTTGTCTTCCTCTATGTCTTGACTCTTTCCTCAGGCTGGTTTTCTTCATGGTGGCAAAACGGCTACAGCCAATCCAGGTCATAGCTACACACCATGTTCACTCAGAAGGGAGATTTTCTTTCCACAACCATTGAAAGAAAGTTCTGGTTTTCACTCTGGTTGGATCAACTAAGACCACATGCTTATACTTAAACTATCATGGTAAGCCAGGAATTTCAAGTGCTTAGATTACCACAGCAAGAGGTAAATTTGATTCTACTGAAAATGCATGGCAAATTCAAGTGTGAAGCTGTGGAATATCTTTGGGAGAGGACACTAACAATGCCCTCTCCCAAAACTATGTGGTTAACAACAACAGGCAATGTTCAGAGTTATTTAAAATTACCTCCACAGTGAGAAATTTTACTTATAACTACTACGCTTTTTCAACGGGACCATCGACTTAAAACTTGCTCTTTCAGGCAAGATACTTGTTTGCAAGTGACAGAAAATTAAAGCTCTTAAACAGTGGAATGGAAGCATTGGCTCATGAAACTGAAAAGTACAGAGATAGAAAAGGTCAGGCAGAGTTGGATTCAGGTATTCAAGGTTTGACAGGAAGCCTCAGCCTTTCTCTTGGCCAACTCGGCTGTTCTCGATGTTGGCTTTGTTCATACGGAGGCCCCTTGAAGTTCTAGGCTTACAGTCTAATAGTTTAGTGACCGAGAGGAAAGAGTGTTTCTTTTTTGCCAGGAGCTCCAACAAAAATTGAAAATTGATCATGATTTGGCCACATATAGGTCACATTCCCATTCCTGAGCTAATCACTTAGGGTGAGGGTCAGAATGACCATCACCTAGCAGTAATTGCTTGCATAACTGATTGTTGCTTCTAGAAGAAAAAAAATACAGCAAAGTTGAGGAAAAGCAAAGAAGCTGCTGTATTTGTCTAGCCAGTTTATTCCTTTAGTCACTTAAACCAGAAATATTTATGGAGAGCCTACAACAGGCCTGGCTAGGTGTTAGGCCCTGGGAACTGGTGAGGGAATAAGAAGGAACACAAGGCAGTCTCCATGTACCATATATATAGCCCAGCCCAGAAGAAAGGTGTTAAACAATCATTGTAAGTATCAAGAGAGGCAAGGCACAGGGTGCCATGTTTGATTCATCTTGCACAGGAACAAAAGGAGACTTTGCAATGTCTCTCTGCATTTTCAAGTGGAAAAAAAAAAAAAAGAAAGAAAACCACCATTATCTTCCTCTGATGTCTCAGATTTAACTCTTTGCCCTTTGAAGCACAGACCTGAATTACTTGATATTTATATTGAATAGTTCCTTAGCAACCATCTCATATACATGGAAAATGGTACAAACTTGCTTTAATAGACCTGAAAATTAAACACATCTCAGCTATATCAAAATATTATTATATAAACATATTTCCAAAGATTTTTAAAAGTTTCACCATGGAATTAAATGTATAATCAACCAAACATCATTTCAAATGGCCAATGATGTATCAGTGATTGTAAATTTTTCAAAATAATAAAAAAAATTCAACTTATGCTAGCAAATATTTACTAAAATTGCTTGCTGAACATATTGTAATGGACTATCACCCCCAGTACATAATAGCAGTTGGAAAAAAGGTTGTTAGGGATCTATGGTCAGACAATGTGTCAGGGGTTCAGGAAATTCATCCAAGCTAGGAAACACAGGTGGCTGGTCTGGAAGAACTGAAGTGATAAACTATAGAATCCAGAAAATGAAGATATGATTGTTGAAGGCAGGTACACTCAGAGACAGAAGAAGAGAATGAGTTTGTTGAATGTTTCTGTTATAGGTGGTGTTGACCTCTGACCCCCCCTTTGTGCTTCTGGCGGGGAGTGGAAAGCGATTGAGCTGTAAATAAGTGATAGGAAGAATCATCACTCTGACCCTCAAAGTGCTGGAATTGGGGCAATGCTAGAAAGGCTGTATGAGGATTACTGGGTTGTCTTTATGCCAGCATTCTAAGATGATACTCTAATAAAAACACATATATTCAACCTTACAAAGGAAGGAAATTTCTGATACATGATACAACATAGGTGAACCTTGAAAACATTATGCTAAGTAAAATAAGGCAGATGTAAAAGGGTAAATATTGTATGATCCCACTTATTGGAGAGATCTAGAATAGACAAATTCATAGAGTCAGAAAGTAGAATAGTGATTACCAGGGACTGAGGGAAGGCGTAAGAGGGAGTTATTATTTAATGAGCATAGAGGTTTGTTCAGTTTGGGATGGTAAACAAGTCTGGTGATGGCTTGTGGTAATATTTGCACAACAATGTGAGTGTACCAAATGCCACTGAGTTGTACATTTAAAGTGGTGAAAACAGTACATTTTATGTTACATGTATTTTGTCACAATAAGAAACCCCACATATAAGCATTCACTCATTCATTTAACATTAGTGAACACCTGTTAGGGTTACCGCAGATAAGGTAGTGGCTCTCAAGGGGCACCTGGGTGGCTCAGTCAGTTAAGCTTCTACCTTCGGCTCAGGACATGATCTATGGGTCCTAGGATTGAGCCCTGCATCGAGCTCCCTGCTCAGCGGGAAGTCTGCTTCTCTCTCTCTCTCTCCCTCTGCCCCTCGCCCCTGCTCATTATCTCTCTCTCTCTCTCTCTCTCTCTCTCTCTCTCTCAAATAAATATAATCTAAAAAAATGTGGTGGCTCTCAAGTGGTTTTTGTTGTTTTGTTTTGTTTTACTGAGACTCAGTGTAAGAAATGTATTTTACATTGCAACTAATACAAGCACATATATGTACATAAAAATAAAATGCAACAAAATTTTCACAAAAGCACATTTTCTCCTTACTTTGGACAGTATAAAATTTCTTTTTTATTGCACTGTATTCTGTTCTCTACTATTGTATTTCATTAAGAGAATGCTGGTGTTATCCTATCAGATTGAGTCTTGACCCAATGATGGGTTACTATTCTCCAATCGAAAACATTGCTTTAATGCTTATCTGAAATGTTTCTTTCTGTATGAAGACTGTTATCCCCTAATCACCAACAGCTTTCCTTTCTCTAAAGTCTGATAAGGGCTTTTTAGTATTGATGCTCTCATGAACACAAGATCTGAGAATATAGCTCTTTTTGTGCATTTTATGCTTTTTTGTAAGATTGTAAACTTCTTTAGAGTAATGTTGATGTCTTATTTATTCCATGTCCTCTTTGGTACCTAGGATGTAGTAGAGTCTCACTGGGAGTTAGTCAGATGAAGGAAACCTGCTCTTGGTCATGATATGCCTCATCTGATCTGCCCCAAAAGATTTTTTTGTCTCTTCTTTAGCTGTATCTGATTTAGAGATATTATGAAGAGATTATTCTTTGAGGTGTTCTCTATTACCTATAACCAATTTACAATGTTCTTGAGTAATTCATCCAGACATCACCCATTCTTATAAAATCTCCTATATGAGGTCACATTTCCATGTTGGTTCCTTATATGGGGTAGTAATTTTTATAGTACTTCTGAATCTGATCTAATGCAGGGTGAGACTGGGAAATTCAACTCTAGTTTTATAGTATGTAGGAGGAGCCCTGGTAGAGTAGCATCTTCTATCCCTCTTATTAGACCAAAATAATAAAAGGTATGGTAATAATGGGGGAAAAAATGAAAAGAAACAAACCACTTGAGTGGAGAGTAACATTTCTCACAAGAGCAGTACTTAGTAACAAAAAAACAAAGGGGGAAATCCTTTCAATATTGTTTTTAAAAAAAACTTCAAAGAGGATACCCAAGTCATGCAACTGTTTTTTAACATGAAAATCTTCAAAGCATACATTTCCCATGCAATGCTTAAAATTCTCAAAGGGGGCTCCCTCTGGAGTAAAACTCTTTGAAGGTGAAATCTCTTCAATCATACGAGTTTTTTCAAAGAGAAAACCTTTTCCAAATTTTCTTTAAGCTAGGAACATTCTTTAAGGAGGAATTATTTCAGAAATAGAAAAACTGCCTTTTCAGTGTGTGCCTTTTTAGATTCCTCTAAGTGAAATGCTAAAAATAATGGAAAATAAATACTACCACTAGTATATACAACAGTTAGGTTTAGCAAGAGAAAGAAATTGTGGCCAGCACTGACCACAGTGCACTTTATTTCAATGTCAAACATGTAAAGGCTTTGACGTAAGGTTGTTAGATACATAGATCTAATTAAAATAGGGGGAAAAATGTTGTTTTAGCCTCTTTCTTTTGGTTCAAAAAGGAAGGAAGCAAGAAGAAAACTTATTATGTATGTCTCAATTTAATTTCTAGCTTTTATACTCAATGTAGTCTTTGATGAGACCTTTCTCTCAGTTTCTCTTCAACTACCTGTTATAAAGCTAATTTTTCAGGTCGCTGTGACCCCTGAACAGAAAAATTGCAGACACATTGGGTCTGATCCATTGTGCCCAAAGCCCAATATTTGGTCATTGGTACCAGGAGATGTGCTTTTGTGACTTGGCTGTTTAGTCATTTACTTATTAATTCAACAAAAATTTATTATAGTTACTATGTGCCAAGTACTGGTCATCCCCCATAACATCAATATAAGCAACTTGATATATGCCCACCAAATAATCTCTCTCATTTCCTCTTTTCTAGCAGCTGCCGAGATCAGTAACTAGAAGGCTCGAACAGGAGCAGGTGTTTTCACCCAACCATTTAATTTAGGCCTTGACCTCCACTCCAGACTAGGCTTCCAGCCTATCTTCGTACATCCAGAATATGTATTAAATTGTTTTGGTGCACAGAAAAGCTATCTACCAGGATTTCTAGGCTTAGAACAACCAGAAACTGGCATCAATTTTGACACGTGTTGCAAATGATACAAAATGCTCACATTGCTTTGTAAAATAGCAATATCATTAGGAATAATGAAAAAATTAAATAAAAACTAAAAAAAAATGGGTGTACTGGGGTGGCTCAGTTGATTAAGCATTTGACTCTTGGATTTGGCTTAGTCAGGCTATGTGCTCTGCCCAGAGTCTGCTTCTCTTTCCCTCCGCTCCGCCCCTGCTCGCTCTCTTTCTCTCATAAATAAATAAAATCTCAAAAAAAAAAACCCAAACTTAAAAAAATTAATGGGCAAGCACACTTCACTTTTGTGCTGTTCTTTCTCCAAATCTATAATCTTAGTCTAATCATGACATAATAGATATACCCAAATTCAGGGACATTCTGTAGAATACCTGACCACAAATCTTCAAAAGTGTCTGTCAGTCAAGATTATGAAAAAAGATGAAAGGCTGAGAAATTGTCCTAGGTTAGACGGGACTAAGAAGACATTATGATTAAATGCAGCATGGTGGGCCACCTGGGTGGCTCAGTAGGTTAAGCCACTGCCTTCGGCTCAGGTCATGATCCCAGGGTCCTGGGATCGAGTCCCACATCGGGCTCCCAGCTCAGCAGAGAACCTGCTTCTCCCTCTTCCTCTGCCTGTCGCTCTGCCTACTTGTGCTCTCTATCTCTCTGTCAAATAAAATAAATAAAATCTTTAAAAAAAAAAAAGAAAAGAAAAAGAAAAGGAAACTCACAACTGATTAGAAGAGATTGCAGGACACCTGATAATCAAAAGCCATATACATGTGGCTCAGAGATAGCTTCCAATGTGCTCTCTCTGAATTGGGAGGAAAAGTTTTTTTCTATTAATTCTACTTCTAAGTAATCAATCAATTAATTCAATATGTATTCATTGATGCTGAAAAAGTCTCAGTCAGTGAACTGGATGCTGGATTTACAAAGCCTGATTAAACATGATTTTTACGACTGGGGGTCTGACAGTCTCCCGAGGGAGGAGACCTATTCATTCAATACAGTTATTCTTTGATGCCTACTCTGTACCTGTCACTATTCTTGGTGCTTGGGTGCTTAAGTGAACAAAATCTGCAAGGACACCTGCCCCTGAAGGGTTTATATTCTCTCAGGACTCTTTGGGGAGAGAACCAATTTATAGGGAGAGAAATACATTAATATAGGATGGGTCGTCTGATTAAGACCCAGGGTTTGTCTTAGCCAGTAGTCTTTGGAGGGAGATGTGGTTAACCTACGTCCTAACTTCCCCTCACCTACTGGGGTCCATTATCTCATTTCCACTCATACATGGCCAAGAAGAGGTATTAAGTGGGTACATTTATGACATAGTCATGATTATATATCCTCCAAAGGACATTCCTATTGGGACAAGGGAACACAGTCTTGCACTTGAGAAATGGAAACTGATGTGGCTGAGACCTAGAACTTTGTTGCCTTGGTGGGTCTTCGTATTGGCTTCCTCTCCAGGTCAGCAAACCCCATACCCATTCTATTATTATTATTATTATTATTTAAGGTTTTTTATTTATTTGACAGAGACAGAGAGAGATCACAAGTAGGCAGAGAGGCAGGTAGAGAGAGAGGAGGAAGCAGGCTTCCTGTTAAGCAGGCAGCCCAACGATAGGCTCAATCCCAGGACCCTGAGATCATGACCTGAACCAAAGGCAGAGGCTTAACCCACTGAGCCACCTAGGTGTCCCCCCATATCCATTCTAAGCAACACTAGCTGGCCTTTCATTTATTCACATCTTTCAAAATTCTCAGCACCGTTTTATGTTTTTCTTAGATTTCTTACAATTGTCACAGTAGTGTCCCATGATAGTTCATACTAAAATAATTTTTCTTTGATAGCCTTGCTTTTTTGCAGGTATACAATTATAATGACTTCAAATAATGGGTTTTTTTTTCTGTTATGTCAAGCAATTCAAGTGTTTATATATTGTAGTTTTTATGTTATGTTTTAATGTTTTTACAGTTTATACAACTTATTGCTCTCCTCTTCCAGGCATTCTTTCAAAATTTTTTTCATGTTTATAATAAAAAAACAATAAAGCAATTCAATGAAACATGTTTGATATAAAATTATGAAAAAAAAGAACTGTCACGTTGGATGGACAAAGCACATCTGAAACATTGCCGCTATCCTAGTGAAAATTAAATTGGAGTAAACTGCAGGTTTTTTTATTATCTTATTTTATTTAAGTTCAATTAATTAACATATAGCGTATTGTTAGCTTCAGATGTAGAGTTCAGTTATTCATCAGTTGCATACAACACCCAGTGCTCATTACATCGCGTTCCCTTCTTAATGCCCATAACCCAGTTACCATATTCCCACACCCCCTTTCCCTCCAGCAACCCTCAGTTTGTTTCCTATAGTTAATAGTCTCTTAGGGTTTGTATCCCTCTCTGATTTTGTCTTATTTTGTTTTTCCCTCCACTCCCTTATGATCCTTTGTCTTGTTTCTTAAATTCCACATATGAGTGAAACCATATGAAAATTTCTCTGATTGACTTATTTCACTTAGCATAATACCCTCCAGTTCCAACTACGTCATTGCAAATGGCAAGATTTCATCCCTTCTGATGACTAATATTCCATTATATATATATACANACTTAGCATAATACCCTCCAGTTCCAACTACGTCATTGCAAATGGCAAGATTTCATCCCTTCGGATGACTAATATTCCATTATATATATATACATATGTGTGTATGTGTGTGTGTGTATATATATATATATATATATATATATATACACACACACACACACCACATCTTCTTTATCCATTCATCTGGCAAAGGACATTTGGACTCTTTCCATAATTTGGCTACTCTGGACATTGCTGCTATGAACATTGGGGTGCAGGTGCCCCTTCAGATCACATTTGTAGCCTTTGAGTAAATACTTAGTAGTGCAATTGCTGAGTTGTAGAGTAGCTCTATTTTTTTTTAAAGATTTTATTTATTTATTTCACAGCAGGAGAGAGATCACAAGGAGGCAGAGAGGCAGGCAGAGAGAGAGGGGGAAGCAGGCTTCCTGCTGAGCAGAGAGCCCGATGCGGGCCTCGATCCCAGGACCCTGAGATCATGACCTGAGCCGAAAGCAGAGGCTTTAACCCACTGAGCCACCCAGGCGCCCTAGAGTAGCTCTATTTTTAACTTTTTGAGGCATCTCCATACTTAAACTGCAGTTTTTAAAATTAATTAACATAAACATATATTTGAGAGCTCCTTAGGCATAAGAAATACTACTTTTTGGGGAAAAAAGTCATATCTTGACTAGTTTAAATTTTTGTGACCCCTACTAAAATACGGTCGTTTTATAAGGTCTTTTAAGATAAACTTTGCTTTGAATTTCACAAATGAAACATGGCTAACCACTAATTTTTTTAAAACTACACTTTTTAAAACTACACTTAAACTCTCTTAATAAAATAACCATTCTTGGGCTCAGAGACATAATGGCATTATCTCCTGGATCGGTTGTGTTAAAAAACCATTGTGTGCAACAACTTGAACTCACTTTGTAAGTATTTTAATTGAATTAGCAAGTGAAGGTCTAAGCAGGGACAACAATGGGCTGAAGGAGAAGTTGACCATATTTCTCTATTTCATCTCCTTTCTTCATATTCAAACTGGGGGCCTAACATACAAACTTAGTTATATACCTATTTGGGGTTTGCCTTGCCCTTCTGCACTCCCCATTGTAAATAAAAGCTCCAAACTCTTGAAACCTATACATATTTTAATGGTTAATACTAATATATTATTTGTATGGGACAGAGTAAGAGTTCTATAAAAGCCTGCATGATCTTCAAATCCTAGAGAAGATCTTAAAGAGAAGAAAATCAATAAAATTTCAACTAAATTGAACTATTCAGCTCTGGTAGAATGGTCTGAGAAACAAATGATATGATAGGATTGGAAGTCCAAGAGACGTATTGGGGGAAAACTATAAAAGATAAAGGAGACAGAGCCGGACAAAGTGGGAGGAGCATTCAAACTGCCTTGTAAGATTGACAGCTGTGAGAGAGGAGGAAGGAAGGAAGGAAGAATCAGCAGGTAGAGTCTCAGACCAAAGCTCAGTTCTAAGAAAGATGTGGTCAGGCTAACAGAGAGTCTTTGAGTCAAAGCCACTCATTAAAGTAGTGCCAAGTCTTGCAAGACTGAGCTTATCCCCTTCACTATGTTCAGGCTTTGTCTGGAAGCATGGCCATGGTGTGTCTGGCCTAGGGATGGGGTAGATCTAGACGAGCAGCTGAGGTCTTCAGTGAATTTGCTCTTCACGGCAAGAGACCCAAGGAGCACATTTTCATGACCACATCAGTAAAACTCCTTCATAGAATATTTCAAAAATAAATGAATTCATTTACATATTCATAAACTCATAAAGAATACTATTTCATGATTTTCTCATATAAACATTTCTCACTAACCTACTTTTTTATTTTGTTTTATTTTTCATCAAACCTACTTTCAATATACTCCTGACTTATACTTTAATAATGAATCAATAATTTAAAGCAGTGGTGCTTATGGGGAAAGAAAAGATTGTTCAAGAAATACATCCAGGACAAATTCATCTTATACAACAGTATTTAAATCTTTTAAGCATTCATGCAGTAGGAATTAAATACAGATACTTTCTCCTTCACTCAGTGACAGTTCCAGTGTTTTTGAGTTGAAATTTTGTGAAATAAAGAAAAACGAACCAAATTTGTATTTCAGTTCCTGGTTTTATAGAATTCATTCATTAAATCATTCAACAAAGATTTAGTGAGTACCTACTAAGTGTCATCGGTGTTTGCTAAGCATTTCACTTTCCCTATTTTTGTACCAGGAATTTTTTTTTTAAGATTTTATTTATTTATTCATGAGAGACAGAGAAAGAGAGAGAGAGAGAGAGGCAGAGGCAGAGGGAGAAGCAGGCTCCCTGTGGAGCAGGGAGCCTGATGTGGGATTTGATCCCATGACCCTGGGATTATGACCTGAGCCAAAGGCCGAGGCTGACGCTTAACTGACTGAGCCACCCAGGCGCTCTATGTGCCAGGAATTATCACCAATTTGGCTTCATTGTGGAAGACATGGGCCAATTTGAATTAATCAAACATCTAAATTATTTACTTATTTAAAAGGTTGCAATTATAGGAATGAGAGATATGACTGGTAGAGACCCAAAAGACTATTGAAGACAAAAATTTAACTCAAAAACTTAAACACTACTTAGTAAAAGGGAAAGTACATGTCTGCTTTTAATTCCTTCCTCAAAAAAATTTAAATGAAAATTTATAATTTTTGGATCTATTTCTTGGACAATCTTTTTTGCCCCACAAATACTGCTGCCCTAAGTTATTGATTTATTGTTTAAAATATAAAACAGGAATACATTTTTTTGAAGACTTTATTTACTTATTTGAGAGAGAAAGAGTGAGAGAGAGAAAGCATGAGCAGGGTGAGGGGCAGAGAGAGAAGCAGGCTCCCTCGGTCTGGGACTTGATCTCAGGACTCTGAGATTATGATCTAAGTCAAAGGCAGATGTTTAACTGACTGAGCCACCCAGGCATCCCAGTCAGGGTTACATTTAAGGTAGGTTTAGTGAGATGTTTTTATGCAGGAACATCATGAAAATAGTGAACTGCCTCTACATATGCTTATAAGGGTATATACATATATACACACATACATATATACGTGTATGCATATGTATAATATATATGTATCTATGTGTACATATGTATCTTATCTCTATACCTATATGTCTATTCCCCTCTCTCTTATGTATCTATCATCTGTCAATCATCTACCTACCCATTTATACATCTATCTGTTTGTATTTGCAGCAAAGGACTTTGCTGAAATATTCAATTCAGTGGAAATTTTATTGATTTTTTTTCCCTTAATAGGTTTTCTAGAGTTTGAGGATCATGCAAGCCTTTCTAGGTCTCATTCTTTCCAGCACAGATAAATTAATCATTTAAATATATGTAGGTCTTAACAGTTTGGAAATTTGGGGGACTTGGGAGGTCCAGGAAGGTACGACAAGACCACAAGAACTATTCTGCTATGCTTGCATGAGGACTTAACTTTATTTCCTGGGCGCTGGAAATGGAGAAAGAAGATTAAAAAGAGAAAGAAACATCAAGAGAAAAATGGCCTACTTCTTAGTTAGCTTCTTGTTTCTGCTTGGAGTTACCAGCTGATTCATTTAAAATGCTTCTAAAATGGATTTAGATTGTTGAACATGCTGGCCAATCAACCAGATATATATGTCTGTAAGCCAAAATTAATGTTCTTTTTAGCAGTATCTAAACAATAAAAAAATCTTAATGGTTATCCATGCTTCATTTGTGAAATTCAAATCAATGTTTATCTTAAAAGACTATAACGTTTTTCCTTTTAGATCATAGAGAAGATAAGTCCCTATACAGTATTTTTTTTTGGTGCTCAAAAGTAATGTTTCTATGTTTAAAGAGCTTTTGAATATATACTAAGAAATTCATTTGAGAACTGCTGTTACTTTTAGTCAACTTTCACCAGACTATGTTGTGTCCAGTGTGCTAATTTGTTTTTAATATTCCAAATGATAGTTCTATTCAACAGAACAAAGTGAGCATTTCCTATCAAATGCTATACAAAAAAATGCTACACATATTCTATTCACACAAAAGATGAGTGCTATGTTTCTAGAATTAATATAATGTATACATAAATGTGTATGCTGAAACAATGAACAAATGATACTTTTCCTTTTTGAGAATAATTTACCATGCAATTTGCTTTAGTGTCTGCTTATAGTGAGATGATAAATAATGGCTTGGTTTTATATTAGTCTATTAACTTAGTTTTATTGGCAGCTTGACTGGCAAAGCTTTTATTGGCATTTTTATACTCGAGAAATACATATAGGTAAAGTCTGGTTGGAATAATAATTTCTTAAAATGTATTTCTGAATGAAATCAGTGGTACTCAAGAGAAGCAAATGATTTCATTTATGTGTATGTGGTAGCTTAGATTACTGTTTAGCAAATATGAGAAGTATATTTTCTGCCCCATTCATGTTGAGATTGGGCATGTGATATGCTCTGTCTAGTCGTATGAAGGTAGAAGTGAATGTGGAAATTTTGACCCTAGGCTTTAAGAAGCAACATGTGTTTTCATGCATCCCTATAGAAACTTCCAACTTTTATCATGAGAAAAGCAATCTTTAGAAAATTACTGCCCTGATCAGCCTGAGCTCCTGAACTACAGAGCTGAGTCTTTGCAGCAGAACTAAAAGCTAAAGAAGTTGTCCTAGCTGATCTGCTGTCCCATAAGCAAAGTAATGTTAATAATAATAAAAGTTTATTGTTGAATGTCACTGAGATATTTTGGATGGTTTTTATTCAGCAAAAACTAATGTGTTTGTTTAAATACATTTTACATTTTTTTATTCATCATTGTTTATCTTAAATTCCTTGCCCTCTAGTTGAACTAAGAAATGGTTATAATTCACATTAAAGATTAATTTACACATCTCATATACATCATTCATTTAAGAATATATACTTTTACTTTGTAATAATGCTTTATCATTTTTCAGCCAGTTGACACGAAGACTAATTCACTTCTCTGGGCAATATTTTAACCAGTGTGTCACCTAGATACCAAGAATTTCATAATTTTCATATGGTTAATTAATTCTGATAAAAATGGTAAAAATTGGTTCTTCTGAAGGTTACCATTATATCTCTGGGTAATATGCATGTGCCAGTGCTTCTTGATTTAGATGATATTGGCTGAATCGGTGTTGTAAGTAGAAAGTGATTACAGTTACACTGTCTTCTATTGTCCCCTCTTCCTTCCTCTACCACTCCATTTCTGATTTTAATTACTCAAGTGGTTATTATTATAATATTAAATAACTAAAGTTCCATATCTTAATACATCAACTTTAGGCAGATTCTATTGAGTTCTCTGTATGTAATACGTAAAGTTAGCTTCTTTACGTGTTTCTCTACCTCTTGTCATGCCACCTTCCAATTTCTGTCATTTTTGTCATTTCTTTCATGTGGTATCCTAAGTAATTCTATAATATAATCAAAGCTTTTGTGATCTTTGACAATAGTTGATCTAAAAATAAGAAACTAAAAACAATATTTATAATAATTATAAAATATCAGTCACTGATATCCAAATTGTGTGATTTACCTGTAAAGAAGAAAATTTAATCATAAGTGATTAAAACTGTGTTCTTCAACATTGAATGCTTTTAGATAAGTCAAATGGTATTTTTCTTACAGAACATAAACTACTAAAAATCATGCCATGTTTTTAAATTCTCATTCTAGAACCACAGCTTTCTTGTACAGCTATTTGTGTTTCCCTGAGTTTCTAATTGTCTTTCCTTTTCCATACTGACAGAATAAAATCACATTTTCCAGTCACATTTTTGTGAAAGAAACCTACTATCTTTTTGAGGT
Source organism: Ailurus styani (assembly GCA_002007465.1). NCBI lineage: Eukaryota > Metazoa > Chordata > Mammalia > Carnivora > Ailuridae > Ailurus > Ailurus styani. The sequence continues at coordinate 237,819 of LNAC01000677.1, read as the reverse complement.
GATGTCTTCACAGAGCCCTCTTGACTTCTATTTTAATTTGGACCAATACTAGTCTTACTGCATAGATGTTATCTATAATTTTCTTACTTTTATATTCTGTATTAATTCCATAGCTCCTCAAAGCACATTTATAACTCTGATGATATATTTCATATGTTGTTTTGTGAAATTTATTTTCAGTACTTCTACCACAACATCTGTGGGAGGTAAAGTTTTTGAGCTCTTGTGTGTATCCAGTCCTTGGTTAGACTTAGAATTCTAGTTTCAAGGGGCATTTGGGTGGCTCAGTTGGGTAAGCGTCTTCCTTCAACTTAGGTCATGATCCCAGTGCCCTGGGTTCCAGCCCAACATCGGGCTCTCTATTCAGTGGGGAGCTTGCCTCTCCCTCTCCCTCTGTCTACCTCTCTCTCTGCCTGCCGCTCCTCCTGCTCATTCTCTCTCTTTCTGTCAAGTACATAAATAAGATCTTTAAAAAAAAAGAATTTAATTTCTAATTTTAGACTTTGTCAAGACCTCCTCTATTGTTCTCTAATATCTAAAGTTATTGATGCAATTCAGAAGAATATAATGAACACCGCAGAAGAACAACCAATGATATAGAAGATAAGGTAAAGAAATTCCAAGAAACAAAAGTCTTAAAATAAATAGATTAAATATGATAAAGAGTAATTAATAAAAAAGTTGATCCAGGTGGTCCAACACGCATCAATTAAGAGCTCAAGAAAGAAACAGAGCGAGAGCAAGAAAAGGAGGTTAGGGTGGATGGGTTATGGACACTGGGGAGGGTTTGTGCTTTGGTGAATGCTGTGAAAGATGTAAGCCTGATGATTCACAGACCTGTACCCCTTGGGCAAAGAATAAAAAAAAAAAAAAAGAAAAGAAAAGGAGGCAAGACAGGAGGGAAAAGAGGAAATGAAAGAAAGAATGAAGGAAAATGGAAGAAAAGATACATTATTAATGGAAGACAACAGGAGAAATGGCATAACTAAGCAATAACAGAATAAATTGAGAATCAAGTTTATATTGGAAGGGGTTGAATTTTAGTAGGAGAAAATGTTTTAAAGACATATATGGAGGAAAACTCATGAAATATGAAAAAATCCAAATATCAAGAGAAAATTCTAATATCTTAAAGACAGAAAAAGTAGGTGACCTACAAAGAAGTGAGAATCTGAACTGTGGTGAACATACTTCTCTATTGTTTTTATAGAAGAAACCCATGTCATTGCCCTATGTTAATCAACTTTGTTCTCTCTTCCATAATAGAAATGAAAACTGAGAAAAACAAGACACTTGAGATAAATATACAATGCAAAAAAAGAACTAAAGGAGAAAACAGAACAATTAATGCTATGGGAAACAAAATTAATTTAGGATTCTAGTAAAATCCTAATAGTATCCTTTAAGGGATTCAAGAAGCTCTTGTATCCATCATGGTCAGAATGTTTTGAAACAAGGGCAGTCAGAAATGTAAGATATTGTTGCTAATTTTCTTTTTTTTTTGCAAGAATAGAAATAAAGGGAAGGAGTAGGAGGCTATTTTAGGAGCCTTGATGAGAGATGATAAAACGTTCTTTTAGGCACAAGAATGTAAATGCCTTGAGGGCAGGTTCCGTTGTCACTTGAGGGCAGGTCCTTGTTGCATTAAACAACCTATCCTATGAGAGGTGCTCAATAAACATGAGTAGCATGAGTGCATGGGTGATCAGAGCAGTACTATGGTCCTAAAACAGAAACAAGCCTGACCTTTTCGAGAAAGAACCAAAATGGCATTAATAGGAGGACTGAGAACAAGAGGTAGAGTGTTTCAGATGAGGTCTGAGAGCTAGAGAGTGACCAGAGATGTAGAGCCTTGTTCATCACAATAGTAAGTTTGGATTTTATTCTAGCTCTGACAGGGGATTGTTGGAGGGATCTGAACTGTGCAATGCCGCGGTCTGACTTACAACTTGAAAAGATAACTTCTACGTGAAGAGTGAATTGTACAGGGAGCAAGAATAAAGACCAGCAGTGTTAGGAGGCTGTTAGAGGAGTGGTGATGAGAGATGACAGTGGCATGTACTAGCTAGTCACAGTAGAGGGTGTGAAAATGGCTTGAACCAGGATTTAACGTAAACACAGAATTTAAGAAATAAGGCAGAGGATCATAGGGGAAGAGAGGGAAAAAATGAAACAATATAAAACCAGAGAGGGAGACAAACCATAAGAGACTCTTAATCTTAGGAAACACACTGAGGGTTGCTGGAGGGGAGGGGGGTAAGAGGGATGGGGTGGTTGGGTGATGGACATTGAGGAGGGTATGTGTTGTGTGAGCACTGGGTGTTCTGTAAGACTGAAGAATCACAGACCTGTACCCCTGAAACAAATAATACATTATATGTTAATGAGAGAAAGAAAGAAAGAAAGAAAGGAAGGAAGGAAGGAAGGAAGGAAGAAAGAAAGAAAGAAAGAAAGAAAGAAAGAAAGAAAGAAAGAAAGAAAGAAAGAAAGAAAGAAAATATAGAGCTCACAGAACATGCTTCAGGGTTGCAGTAGGAAATGGGAAGAGAATTGAGGATGATTTCTAGGAATTTGGGTTAAATATACACATGAAGTGTAGTGTTATTAATTACAGTGGGAAAGACTTAGGAAAGATCAGGTTTGCGTGAGGGTAAGGGAACCGAGAGTTATTCTTTGGCCATGTTCACTTTGATAGACCGATTGGATATCAAGGTGAGTATGCTGAGTGGTCAACAGATACGTGAGTCAAGAGTAAGGCAGGCAAATGGGGCTGAAATACAAATCTGTCTGTCAGTATTAAGATGATATTTAAATGCAGGAGAACTTTCTAATGAGTAAGTGTGGAGAGAGATCCAGGACGGAATGGTGGAGCTCTTAAACATTTGGAGAGATGCGAATGTCCCTTCAGGGCTCTATCCCCTCAGGAGGTGTCCTTCCCTACTTTTCACGAAGGCACTATGTGGTTAGCCCTCTAATATGAACTTACCCATGTTTTTTCCTGAAATTTGTTGAAATGTCCAATCTGCAAACAGGATTTTTAACCACCTCCCGTGCTGATACGGATCTTTTTGTTTTACTAAATGGAATTCAGAAAAGGATATAATGGATACAAAATTGTGAGCTCAGCAGCTTTTTTTTTTTTTGATAATTTGAACGATGTTCAAATCGTTGATAGGATCTTTCACATTTTGATTAAAAAAAAAAGAAAGACAGCACTCCAGGTCTAACATTTATTTGGGAACCCCTGAATGTGCTTATGACACTCAACATCTTCACAAATCTGAAGAATTTCCATCTCCATAGAAGACTCACATTTCCCTGTCTGAGTAAATGATTAGTGACAGTTTGTAAGAAATAGTCAAGCAGGTTGGAAATTAATTAAAACAAATTTAAGGTTGACAGTGTTACTCAGGTATTATCCACAAATACTAATCAATAGATAGTAATAAACTCATAATTTTTAGGTGCTGAGGATCAGAGATTTAACAACCACAGGAAAACTGAAGAGGGTGTGTAGTATACAATATTTTAAATGAAAAATCTTTATGATTTTATGAGGATCACTCGACCAACCTGTACCTCCCTTTATACAGTTTTTATCCTTGCAACTTTATTCTTACGTAGTGTTACTATCACAAAAAAAGTAGGAAACACATAAGGAAGACATACTACTCCAGATGCCAATGCTTTAAGATAATTATGAGCTCTATTTGACCATCTCAGAAAAAGTGAGTGGTCATTCTGGTCTTCTGCTGGCTTCTTGGGAGGGAAGAACTGAAACACGAGTGAGGAGCAGGGAATTGAGGCAGGCTGCAGGAGCTTCGAACAGATGTGGATCAGGACAGTGTTTTTGTCCTGGGCCGGACGCTGCTGTGCCAGGCTTCGCCGCACTGCTCTTCTGCTAGGGAGTCAGACTTTGAAACTGATCCCTGTGTGGAACCACAGCTGCAAGTTTTTTTTGACATGGACCACACACACACAAAAAAGCAGCAGAACCACCAGCCACCCACCCACCTTGCAATCTGGCTCTGGTCTCCAGTTCCACTCCTAATTCCTCTAATCAGACGTCTTGGCAGTCCTAGATAGGACCAGCGTCAGGGACATGCTGAAACAGAAGTAGGTAATACCCACATCACAGACAAATTTCACAGATTATTATTAGTAGTAAAGTACTTTGAGAATAATAGATGACAAGCATGATAAGTTCAAATAATTCTGTTATTGGAAGGACGGTTTTAAATATATATGTATATTTACTAAAATATATATATATATATATATATATATATGGGGATTCAATAAGGAAAGTAAGTGGAATCTAAGATCATAAATTCTAAACTTTTGGGGGGAATTTGATACTGTCATTGCTTGCTGGCATATATTGGAAATATGTAAGTGGTTGGGCAATTATTTCAGCAGCTGACAAGTTACGGCACTTACTGCATAATAGGTAGATGATAGGTTGTTATTGTTTTCAATTTGGTGGAACAAACAAAAGAAAATTTAGGGTTCTCATCGTGACATTCAGAGTTTTTCCCACCCCTTGAAATTGTTGCCTTTTGCCCCATAGACACTATTTAATCAAGTTGTGCTTTAAATTCAAATTTGGCTGTGTAGAACCATGGTAAGCCCATCCTTAGAACACTAATGCATCACTAATGGTTTCAGCATGTCATTATAAACATCCATGGCCCAGACCAACTGTGGCACTCTCATTGAATTTCTTATATATGACTTTTGGCTCCTAATAGAAATTTACTAAGGCTATCATTGGAACCATAGCTAAAAGACTAGTGGCATTTGGTATTCTAAGAAAAAGATGTCTTTTTTTGAAAAGTAAAGCTACTATAATTATTTTAAATTATAATATTGGCACAGAAAATATAGTGCCAAAATATCCATATTGAAAATGTACATTGTTGTATAATTAAGTCAGTTTAGAGATTTTCGTGTAATACTCTATACTTACACAATATATCTCTCCTCTGAGTTTCCCAGAATGTGCTACATACATTAATTAATTATACCTCACAAAGTCCTCGAGAGAAAAGTATTATGTTCATGCTCATTTTTATAGTGGGGAAAAAACATGGAGTAGAAAAGCAACATAGAATTACAAGGCAATTTAGTGATAGAACAGGATTAGAATTCACAGCTTCTGAGTACATTTGTAGGTGTCTAAATATATGGGTTCCTATTTAGTTGCATTAGGGAGCAGGTAGCTCCAGGAACTATTTAGAAGTTCATTGACCTGGAATGATTTTTGATGAGAGATAATTCATACCCTAGCTGCTTCACAATTAGTCATAAAATTAGGCCTTGGGTCATGGTGGGTTGACAGTTGGTTCTAAATATGAAATTAGACATTTCTAATATATTTTAAATTTTTTGCTCTCTGATACTTCTCTGAAATGATTTATAGTCATTAATAAAATATGTATAATATGCAGCTGCAACTCACACAGTCTTGATATGTCACAAATAAAACCTTAATAATCTAGTAAATGTGTTTTCACATACAAAAATTTTTTCTTAGCAAGAAAACATTCACATTCACTAGCCTTATTTTATATGACCATTAACCTTGCAAAAACAGTTTACATGAAGTATTGTGGCTTACCATTAAAGGTACAAGATGGTTCTAGAATCTCTGAGACTTAGGTAGAAAATCCGAGTCATCACAACATGCCCTGAGTATTTTCTCTCAGAAAGGAAAGCAGTCTGATAACGTTACTTATTTTAATATTATTGAAATTTAATTTATACTTTTTAAGAAAGTGAGTCCAAAACGGATGTTCATAGAAGTTTTGCCGTCTGTGCGAGGATCATTTTGGTGGACAGTCTTTTGGGTGACGCAAGGATGTTTTTATTTAAAAGTGCTAGATTTTCACCACAGGATGCCTCTGAGAAGACACTCTAGAAGGTCTTGCCTGGTGATCTGAATTCAGGTACTGGTGAATGGGAAGAGCAAGAAAGACTCTTTAAGAATTCACTCAAGTGCTGCCTCAGGCAGTTTGGCACCTGTGTAGATGGCTGGGAGACAAATGGAACCACCATTCAAGCCTGAACTTCTGCTACAAGGAAAAGGATTCTTCTTTTGGAAGGGAAAGTTTAGATTCGCAATGACTAAGAAGTGGACCAGAAAACAGAAACAGACTTTTAAGACTAATGTCTATTTATGCATTCCCCACATGTTTATTCAACACTTACTATGTGCCAGACACTAAGTTAGATGCTAGCAACTGAGTGGAGAAGAAGAAAGACCCGTGCTTAGTTTCCAGTCCTTAACCACAGGCTACAGAGAAGAAAAGAACTGATCATGACACTCAGACATAGCAAGGCCCCCCAAAATCATGTCAAATGAATTAATGAATTTAAAATGCAACTCTTTATCCTGCTGCGATAAAACATTAAATACTACTCATGAGATTTCTATTTAATGTATTAATTACAATATGGTCACAGACATAGTCACAATTGTAGAATCAAGATATATGTACAAATATTAAAAGTAGATTTTGAAGTGTTGTTGAAAATGAAAATTATTATTATCATAATAAGATGTTGGAGGCATAAATCCTAAATGTAAATAACATTTTTTGCAAGTATTTTTAGGCTCCATAAGAGATGTGTGGCAAACGGTATCTGCATTTTTATGTACAAGGATATAAGCTAGGATAAAGGAGAAAACCAGACAGTAGAGGATGTTATTGCCATCCTATCTCGCCTAATTAAAAAAAAAAAAGTGTCAACTAAAGGGAACAATTTGAAACATTTGTTCTCTTAAATTAAACCATCTGCTTTAATATGCTAATAACTTACTTTTATTTACAAATATGCATATTTGTTATTAAAATGTGTATTAAAACACTTTAGGGAAATACAATATTATTTGGATAAATTTTTGTGTGTTCATGCATGTGTGTAGGGAAAAGGAGAGCAAGGGAAAGAGAATATAAAAGAAAGGATGGAGAGAGAGAAAAGAAAATGAAAAATGGACCTTTGATTCACTATAATTTTACACTGTAACATAGTGTACTGTTAGCAAATTTCTTCTGGATACCTTTTAAAGGCTAATAATGTTTTGAATTCCTCAGATAGAAAAAGCATTTAAAAACCTGCGGTCTAATATTTTTATGTAGCGTAATAAAATCAATAATGTTTTCTATATTTGAAAATGATTATATGTGTGTTTTTGTGAAGGCACTGGAGCATCTGGATTTTTTCTCACCTGCAGCACCGTCCTCGACACCCTGAGAAGATGATATTGGGTGCAAGTCGACTTTAATTTTGAGAAACAAGCACTTAGGGTGGTTGCTCACTTGTTATCATATGTAATTCAGTTTTCTCTCCTGCTCCATTTCTTAATGTGCTGTTCTTGGTATTGTCCCCTCCCTGTTATCCTCTCCTACTTATTTCACACACTTTGGCCCTGCAGTATCATGTTTAAGATATTAGTTATTTTGCAAAATGTTTATCATTCGAGAGTTACTTATGTAGTGCCTTAAGCACCCTTGTCAAAATCGCAATAAAATGTAACAGATATACATAGAGAAATAGATATTTCATGAATACAATTTCCTTAGACTTTAAGAAAAATTCTCTGATTTAGCCTTCAATGGAAGGAGTAATATGTTTGCAAAATTTGTGTCTTCTACTCTAAGGGCTGGAAAGTTAAAACACTTGATTTCTCAGATTATAGGTTGGATTGTCTATAAGACACACTTTTGGTCAATGATATCATAAACAGAGACTGCTTGGTCAGGGAAGTCCAGAGGAGAAACTCTGTGATAAAATGGCAAATGACCCTCTGCTTTCTTCCTGCCTTGAACACAGACGTGATGTATGGAGGAGGAGTAGCCATTTTGTAAATATGAGAACAAAAACTGCATGCTTAGTACGCAGAGCAGAAAGACAGCTTAGGTGAGCCTTAGTCTGTGATGGTATTGTAAAGGAGCTGCAGTACACTTCCTGTCTCTAAATTTGTGGTTATATAAGAGAAAGAAAAAAAAAACTGTTTGCTTAAGCCAGTATTGGTGATACTTCCTTTCCATTTTAGCTGAATGCATTCTGGTCCAGAATTAAACAGGCAGTGGATGGCTCTTCCTTTGCTGCTCTCCAACGCAGGAGAGCCTCCCAAGGGCATAAAGACTCGAATGCCAAGCTCTTCCTACTGAAACATGCCACTATAGTGAGCAGCTGACATACCAGCAACATGGAAGAGGAATGACACTAACATTCTTGTCCTCAGAAAGGAAACAAACGTTACCTTAGCCCCGCCTCAGAAGAATTATTCCTGTGGATATCATGGTAGTCTGCAGAGTGGAGCACAGAACTAAGAATAAATGATAGGCCAGAAGGTTCTGGAAAGACCTGAGATGATGCTGACATACAAGGAGCCAGAGAAGGAAGAATCAGGAGGACTACAACACAAGGCAGGCAACAGAGGTGAGCGGGAAAGCCAAATTAGAACTCTTCACTTTTCAGTCATTATGAATGAAGCCAGCGCGTCCTAAAGGTTGGGATTTTGCAACTTGTACATGTCATCTATCATGTAATGTTTAATTTGCATATTAATTATGTTTTCTTACTAATCTGCTTATAAGAATGCTACAGAATGGACAAGTCAGACTACACCTGTTCTGTGTTTCAGAGATCTCTGACATACTGACAAGAAGAGAAAGTTTTCGGGAATGTTATTCGAAATTGCCAGGCAATATCTGGTAGGGTTAGGCAAAATAAAATGAAATCATTAAGGCATGCACAGCAAGCAGGTCAGATTGATGACAAGCCTAGGCTAATCACCCAGCAGCAATAGTGGGCAATGCACACAAGACCAGGTTTTCAAAAGGGTGGAAAGAGGCCAGAATGACTACTAACAGGTTCAGTATGTACTTTACAAGTCAGAATTAGGTACATAATGTAGCCACTAATTTTTCAATAAATTTTGGCCTGGAAATATGCTCAGCTATGTTTTAAATTTCGTATGGCTGTCTATAACTTATTTGAATTAATAATGGGAGGGAGAGAAAGGTTTCACAGCACTAATGCTGTAGATAATAAGTATAATACAAACCAAGAACTTGAACTACGACAATTAGTCAAACAAAATGATAGTTTCCTCAGAGCTGTTCCCAGGATGAGGTGAACAAAGGGGATTAAAGATGGACTGCCCAGAATATCTTCACATTAGGGAGTAGGGCTTTGAAGAAAAGATGACAGCAATAGGAAATACTAGAAAGGAGCTGGAGGAAGGAGGGAGGAAGGAGGTGGACATGAACACCCAGTGTATCCTCACTAGGGAGAGGCTGACAAGCTTATTTTGTCTTATAAGTATATGTGCTTGGCAGTTTTGGTGGGTATCTTAGGTGCTAGAAGCCTTTTCGCCTGGACTGACTCTACAAGGCCTAGACAAAGAGAAACTCCCCCAAGGAAGTGGACAGGGCCAGGAGACTACCACAAGACAGAAAATGTGAATTTTAGGTTCTTGGGCAAAGGAATGAGATATTTGCAAAAGCACTTTCATCTTGTCCCATCCTGGAACATACATGACATATAGTAGGCACACAAAAGATACTAGCTTTGGTTTTGCCACCTACCTGATCACTTCTCTAACCCTGGATGAGAGTTCTTTAAATCAGAGATTGAATAATAGCTTTCCAGGCCAATCATGTGCAGATATGTTTTGTTTGACCAGCATATTATATTTTTAAAAAGAGAATAGGAATGTCTTAAAACAAGGCTGCCAAGTTGCACAATACCAGAGAATACCACTTGTGCATACTGCAGGAGCTCGTTGATTAAGGGGCATGTGTTCCCTCCTTCGAACGGGACCCACCACTAAGTGTTTTCTTACACCCGATTCACACAGTTTTGTTACCTTCTGTGCTCTGCAGCTGTCTCTGTTGCCCCCTTGCTCACCACTTCAACTACTCATTCTTCAGTCCTTTATTCTCTACACATTTACTAAGTGTCTTCCATATGCTAGACATTATGCTAGGCATGAATATATTACCTTATATAATAATGATAGCCATCTTATGAATATGTATTATTGTTTCCATTTTATTGAAAGAGAAACCGAGGCTTGGGGAAGTTAAATATATTATTCAAGCTCTCATAGCTAGAAAGTGACAGAATCAGGATTTCAATCCAAATGTGACTGAATTCAAAGTACAAGCTCTTTGCATTATGGAAAATGTTTCTCAGACCATGTTTATTCAAAGTAATCTTGAAGCAGAAAATAGTATTACAAAACCTGTGTACCATAAAGGGAAGGAATGAATATCAGAATCAGTTGTATGACTTACTCTAGGGCTAAGCATCCCATGATCAGAAGGACCTAAAGAGCCTTCTTGGGTTATTCCTTACAAAGGCTATAACTTATCAGGGTGCTAATCCTGTTCTAACTGAAGAAGCTTTTTAGCTTATTGAAAATCAGGATTACTCAACCTGAAGTGGGTGATGATAAGGTCTTGGATAACTGGGCCGCAGTTAGAATGACCCAAATATCTGTTGACAGGATCATGGATCATCAAATTGTAGAATATTCACACAATGTGATTTCATCCAGCAGCGAAAATGAATGATCTACCATTATATGCAACAACACGAATGAAACAAAACGTTGCTTAAACAAGGAAAATCATAGAAGAATGTGTACTGTAGGTTACTGTTTTTACAACCTTCAAACCAAGAAATGAAACAGTGTATTGTTTAGACCTAAATACATTTGGGATAAAACTAGGGGGTGGGGGAAACAAGGATAAAGACAAATTTCATAATAGTGTTATCTCTTGGGGCATAGGGAGGTGAAGATGTGCTATGGGAAAGAGACACACAGATAGAGGCAACATTATTGGCAATATTCTTCAGTTGGGGGTAGGTTAGCAACTGTTCAACTTGTGTCTCAAATAATTTATGTTACATGTATTCTTACACATATATCAAATGTTAATAAAAAGGATGGAATAGAAACCTAATTGATGAATGTATGTATCCCTTTTTGTTACCACAGGCATTCCAAAGATTTTATTTATTTTAGTGAGAGAGAGAGAGAGAAAGAGTGAGATCATGAGCGGGGGGAAGGGTAGAGGAAGAAGCAGCCTCCCCGCTGATTCAGGACCCTGATGTGGAACTTGATCCCAGGACCCCGGCATCACCGCCTGAGCCAAAGGCAGACACTTAACCAACTGAGCCACCCAGGCATCCACCACGGGGGTTCGAAAAAACAAATAGTGCTCTTCTTTTCTCTGGGAGATTACCAATCATGCGGTCTCAAAGGAAGATTTTATTTTGAGACTTACTACTTAATTTGGCTAAGAATAGTAGAAAAAATTTCAGAAATAATTTCAAAGAGAAGAAAGTGTATGTGTGTGTGTGTGTGTGTGCATGTGTGTGTGTGTGTGTGTGTGTGTGTCCAAGCACATTACTTATCACGTTTTCTTCTTCCAGAATTTATCAATAGATGTATTAAGCTTTTTGTGATCTCTGGTCTAGAGGGAGAGTCAAAGGAGGGGGGAAATTGTGGGAGAGACTGGTAGAATTCTAGTTCTGATCGATCTGACATGCTAACGAGAAGCACGTAAGCAGGGAAAAAACCTTCATCATATCAAATTCCCACTATTTCAGCTCGATGAGCAATTGTTTCCTTTTAACATTTCCACTGAACATGTTTGACTGAGGGTATTCTTCACATCCTAAAACATGTTGTACAATTTGGAGCCAAAGAGTTGGACTCAAGAGTTAAATATCTTTGGTCACTAGTGCAAGTGTTTCCTCAGAAATCTAATACTCTGCATGACTGGTGCTTTTCCTAAACTTTTAAACTTTTGCCTACAGTGAAATCTGACTGTAGATTTTGTATGAAAAATCCATTTCTCAATCAATTTGAATCGCGAAATTACTTTGTTGTTTTGTTCCTGGAATATCTGCCAAAAAAAGAGAGCCAAATATAGTGATGTATTTTTTTTAAGGTTTTATTAAATTCCAGTTAGTTAGCGTACAGTGTAATATTAGTTTCAGGTGCACAGTATAGTGACTCAACACTTCGACGCGTCACCCTGTGCTCATCACAAGTGCGCTCCTTAATCCCCACCCCATAGATCACCCATCCCCCACCCCTGCCCTTCTGATAGACATCAGTTTGTTCTTTGTAGGTAAGAGTCTCGGCTTCTTGGTTTGCCTCTCTCTCTCTCTCTCTCTCTCTCTCTCTCTCTCTTTCCCCGCCCAGTATTGTATTTTCCACGTTGGAAACTCCATTATGTAAGCTGCATATAACTTTTGAGATGATAATGTTTCAGGAAAGAGATAGTGTGCAGCACTGTGCTCCTTTCTATGCTCTAGAAAGTGGCAAATAAGCATTTCCTGGTCTTAGCCATGGTAGTTTCTTTCCTTTATGCCTCAAGCAAGTCTTTGGGATGCTACTCATCAGAACATAGCTCTTCTTCGTTCATTTTCATGGGAAGCAAAGAGTTTGGAATTTTTAGGTTCAGAAACAGACACAGTCTTTCTTTGACCTTTCTCAGTGTGCTAAATGCCCTCCAGTCCTCTGCACTGGAGTGTAGCGAGCCAAACTGAATTCTCATCAATCTCATGAAGGAAGGCAATACATCTGATCTACTGAATAGTTTCAAGCCACTGCTTCAATAATTCAAAATATGTAGTCACAGTCCATTTGCTGCAATGGTGGCTGCATCAGTGTCTATAATCTGGTACATTGGATATTCATCCAAGAACTGATGCTTGTCTACCATATCACAAATACCCAATTTTCTGATGTTGCCACGTTATAATCTTTAATTTAGAGGAAGGATGTAAAATGTTAGCAAATTCTCTTCAGAAAAAAAAGTTATCTAGAGAGATTGTAACCTTTCCTATTGTAACTTTGGAGAAATTTGCCCTCTGTAGATAAGAGAATCATTTGAAATTGGGGGCCAAGGCCAATTATATTTCCAAGATGGTAAGGCAGTTTGTAAACAACATCAGGTGAATGAAGACCCTACAATGATCACAGAATACTTCCAACTGCAAAAGAACTCCTTGAATTTTGAGAGACATTTTTAGAGACAAATGTTGGCATAACTTATAAATTTTGTCACTTTATGAAATAGATAAGAATTTCCATGTGCTTATTTTCCATCTGCATATCCTCTTCGGTGAATTGTCTGTTCAAGTCTTTTGCCCATTTGCAGAACTTTAAATTTCAAAGTGGTTCAATCATTAGCTTAAAATGAAAGTAAGTAACAGAAACAGCAATTTGAAGTCAAGATCATAAACTTTGTCTTGACATCACTAAGTGAAACTCGAGGCTAGGTAAGCTCATCACTGAATTTTTTCTGATAACTCTAATTTTCCTGCCTTTATTTTCCCTGAATTTATCTCCAATGGTAGCCTCTGGTGTTAGCTCCAAACTTCTTGTCAGTCCCATAAATCACTATCTTCCCAGTTTTATAAACATTATTTCTAGAATACTTTATTACTAGAGAAATCACTCAGAAATCTAAGTTCTTTACATATCTGTTGTCATTTTGATTTGAATATTTTAGATGTGTCAAGGTTTTTCTTCTTTTCAACTTGTATAGATATTCATACAGAAGTAAATTTACATTCCAGTTACATCTTACATTAATTTTTAAAAACTTTTTATTTTGAAATAATATAGGACTCACAAGAAGTTGCAAAAATAGTGCAAAGACTTTCTATGCAAACATCACTCTACTTTCTTCAATCACAACTTAAGTAACCATACTTATTTATCAAACCAGGAAATTGTCTCTGGATAATGTTTTTAACTAAATTACACAACTTGTTCAGAGTTCACCAGCTTTTACATGCATTCTGTTTTGGTGTATATGTAGTCCAGTGAAATATTATCATATGTATAGATTCATATAACCACCTTTACAATAAGGATAGTGTTCTGTCACCACAAAGAAGTCACTCAAGCTTACCCTTTATCATCACACCCACTTTATTTTATTTTATTATTTTATTATATATTTTTTCAGTGATCCAAGATTCATTGTTTATTCACCACGCCCAGTGCTCCATGCAATACAATCACACCCTCTTTCTAATCCTAACCTGTGGCCAACATTCATCTGTTCTTCATCTCTATGATTTTGTCATTGAATGTTATATAGAATCCTACAGTATGTAACTTTCTGAGACTGGCTTTCTGAGACAGCATACTGTCCTTGAGATCCAGCTATGTTATGTCATGTATTAATAGTTTATTCCTTTTATATTTCATAGAATGGACAGTTTCTTATCTAATCACCCATAGACAGATATTTGGATTGTTTCCAGCTTTAAGCTGTTCAAATAAAGCTGCTATAAATATTTACATACAGGTTCTTATGTGGACTTAGTTTTCATTTCTTTATGACAAATACCCCAAAGGGCAATTGCTGGGTTGTGTTCATTAAGTGAATGTTTCACTTTATAAGAATATGCCCAAGTGTTTTCCAGAGTAGTTGTACTACTTTACATTCCCCCCAGCAATGTATGAGAGATCTAGTAGCTTCACATCCATGGTAGCACTTGGTATTATCAGTATCCTTCATTTTAGTCATTCCAATAAGTGTGTAATAGTAGCTCATCATGGCTTTCATTTGCATTTCCCTAATACCTAGTGATATTGAAAATCTTTTCATGTGCTTATTTTCCATCAGCATATCCTCTTTGGTGAATTGTCTGTTCAAGTCTTTTACCCATTTTTTTACTGGATTGTTTGTTTTCTTAATGTGGAGTTTAGAGAGTTCTTTATATATTTGGCTTAGAAGTCCTTTATCAGATATATGATTTGCAAACATTTTTGCCCAGTCAATGGTTTATCTTTCATCTTTTTAACACAGTCTTTCACAGAGCAAAAGTTTTAAATTTTTATGAAGTCAAGTTATTGATTTTTTTCCCTTGTTTTGTTGTCATATTTCAGAATTCTTGGTCTAACTGGAGGTCATAAATAAAAGTTTTTTAGTTTTTCATTTTGCATTTAGATCTATGATCCATTTTGAGTTAGTAATTTTATAGAAAGTAAGGTTTATAAAGGTCAAATTTCTTCCCCCACCCCTATTTTATGTTCAATTGTTCTAACAACATTTACTGAAAAGACTGTCCTTTCCCCATTGAATTGCTTCTGCACCTCTATCAAAATCAGTTGAGTACACTTAATGGATCCATTTCTTCTTTCTCAATTCTGTTTCATTGATCTATGTGTTTATCCTATTTTCAGTAGCACACTTTCTTGATTACTGTAGACATTTTATTTTATTTTTTTTAGATTTTTTTAAAAAATTCATTTATTTGACAGAGAGAAAGAGAGCACAAGTAGGCAGAGCGGCAGGAAGAGGGAGAGGGAGAAGCAGGCTCCCCGCCTAGCAGGGAGCCCTACGTGGGACTCAATCCCAGGACTCTGGGATCATGACCTGAGCCGAAGGCAGCAGCTTAACCGACTGAGCCACCTAGGTGCCCAACATTTTCTTATTATTCATAATTTCTTAGGTAAGAATTCACTAAATAACACTGTCACATATACATTTATATCCATATTAAGCTATGAAGTAACTCCTTGGTCGTGTATGTTCTATCTCTCAGAAATTTGGGTACCTCATTCTCTTTTAATAAAATGTCTAATATAAGTCAATTAATATGATACCTAATCTACAGTAGACACTTCATACACATTAAGTCCTTTTCCATTTCTTTCTTCCCTATACCACTTGTTTATTGTTCAAAAATTAAAGTGCTTCATGGTGATTAGTATTGTGGTCAGCAGATGACCAATCCAGAGACTTATTTATTTATTTATTTATTTATTTATTTATTTATTTATTTGGTGAGTGAGTGGGCAGGGGCAGAAGGAAAGGGAAAGAGAGAATCTCAAGCAGACTCCATGCCCAACACGGAACCCTACTTCCCAACCCTATCATGACCTGAGCCAAAATCAAGAGTTGGACACTTAGCCAACTGAGTCACCCAGGTGTCTCAGAGACATTAAGTTTTAAAGCAGAAAGTCCTCATGTTATTTTCTAAAACAGCATTTTTTGTTTGAGTTGTCAAAATCCACTGGCAAAGCCTAGGTCGTCATTCCATTACGGAATATCAAGGCTGGAGTATCCTTCAAAAATGCTCTTACTGTAGGGGCACCTGAGTTTCTCATTTGGTTAAGTATCTGACTCTTGATTTCAACTCAGGTCCTGATATCAGGGTTGTGAGATCAAGCCCCGTATAGGGCTCTGCTGCACTGGGCGTGGAGCCTGCTTAGGATTCTCCCTCCTTCTCCCTCTGCCCCTCCTGCTCTTACTTCTAGAGAAATAGAGAGTAAATTCAGGAGGAGATGAAGTTTCTAATTTCCTCAGTCTTTTGTTCCTTTTTTTATTGTTTCAGATACATTAACTTCAGGATGCAGTTTTATTTTCCTGAATATCCATATTTATCTATTACCAAACTCAGAGATAATTATCCACATATATAAGATTTATCACAGTGATCACTATGTCACTATAAATCATGTATGCCTTCTAATTAGTCATTAGTTAGATCCCTACTTAAGGATGAAAATTTTCAAAAATATGGTTCCTGATAAATGTATCTTTATATGGAAAAATGCTAAGCAAAATATAAAAATCAGAAAAAGCAAGATAATGGTTGTGATACTCCTCTGCATTTAGACTACCTGGGCCATATACATGCCAAAATACTCTGGTGAAGAAGAGAATTGAAAATATTCTTAAATGCAATGTTTTTGTTATTTCAAGTAATGAAACAAATTAGGTGGAAGCACATTTAAGTAACAAGATAATAACTACACATACAGTTAATTACACATAATATATTTCTTAGGACACTTTCTAAATATATATACATATATATTTCTTAAGGCACTTTCATTATAATAATTAACATTGAACATATATGACTTAAAACTTTGGTGCAGGCCTAAGACATAGCTCAGAATTCTCAAGTTTCTAATATTTCTAGTTAAAGTGTGTAAAACCAAATACAAGTAACTGAAAACTACTGGTAAGTAATTTTTGTAGTAGAACATAGGCATTTAGAAGCATTTGGGAAAAATCACTACGAGAATTGTTGCATAAGAGCAAGTTTTTCTGAATTAAAAAATACTATTAAATTGACTAGTCCAAGACAAAAGCTACAGTCCTAGTTCCGTGTGATAAGTAAAACAAAAGAAAAATTTGTCCCGTCATTAATATTAGTAACAAATATTCCTTTGGATATTAGGAGAAGAACCATTATATTCCCTGGGGAGTTTGGGGTTTCTGAAGTAAACTATATCATCATAACTTGCAAACACATTGCTGGTACCACAGCCTTAGTCCGGCTCGTCACACGAAACACAGTGTTACAAGCAATCATGCATTTAATAAGTGGTGTTTGACAATACTTAGAAATGACAATGTCACCCTTTTACCGTATTCCCGCATACTTACAAAAAGCTTTAGAGCTTGAAGAAAGCTTTCTTACACCTTATCTCCATTGATCCTCATCACAACCCTCAGAGATAGACAGAATAGGAATTATTATCCTCATTTTAAATTACACAGACTGATGTGATTGCATTTTATATTTATAGGGGTTTTAGAAGCTCTTATACCACTCAACTCCTGCTTGTGATGAAGTTAGCAACAAAGGCTTTATTATATAATAACACCAGAGGAGAACAAAAGATTACCTGTCTTTTGGGGCTATTTACATTTCAATAAACAGTAAGTAGAAAAAGATCAAGGATCTTTTCTTCTCTTAGGTACACATACATTCTTTAAATATGTATATATTGTTTTTGTTAAGTTTTATGAAGAAAAGAGGGTTAATCTTTTGGCATATGAACCATGTTATAAATTGAAGTGATGGACCTGCTTATAAGATATGTTGGATATTTTTTAAAAGATTTTATTTATTTGACAGAAAGAGAGAGAGCATGAGCAGGTGGAGCAGCAGGCAGAGGGAGAGGAAGAAAGAAGCAAGCTCCCCACTGAGCAGGGAGTCTGATGGGGGACTTAATCCCAGGACCCTGGGTTCATGACCTAATTTGAATGCAGACGCTTAACCAACTGAGCCACCCAGGCGCCCCAACACTGGACATTTTCTTATTCTGTTAAAACCTACTTTGATTTTACACTTGTCTTTCCTAGGCATAAACATTTTGAAAGAAAAGCATCACCTCTTTTGATAATTAAAACAAAAATATTACATAATTTATATGAAAATACAATTTTCATTCATTGTACAATACATTTTCTTTGGTGTCATGACTGGATTTCAGAAGCACTGTCATTTGCATATGCTGTACTTAAGTGTGTGATTGTGGGCCACTGTGACTTCAGGTCTAGAGGGAATTTGTGCTAGTTAAGAAAAAGTGAAACATTTTACTGTATAATGTGAATGACCCATAACTCATAGCTGCCCAAGGCTGATATTTAATTTACATAACAGACACTTTGGCATTTTCTCAATATTTTCAGGAGGGAATTTCATATAGAATACGTCAGTTTCATATTCAGGAGACTTGGCTTGCTGCATATTTCTGCTATTGTCTGGACTGACTATTAAAAAAATAACCAAAGTAAAACCAATTCTTCTGATTTATTCTCTGTTAAAAATTTACACACAGGAGATACCATTCTTTTGTGATTTTGCAATGAATTGCAGATAACTAAAGCATAGTGCTCTAATGTATATGAAATTGAAGTAAGAAAAGATCTTTATTCTAATTCCAGCACTATATTGTGTAATTGTAAAGTGTGGCACTAGAAAAATTGATTCCTATTAATTCTCATTAAAATATAATTGATGGGGAGAAATTTTATGTTATGGCTTAGGATGTGATTTGAGATAATTCATGGATTTCAATCTTCCTGTACTATCTTTGTTATTACAGAAAATAATCTCTAACATTATCCTCATGTATGTTATATTTGTTTCTTTGACAGTTAATTTAAACAGTAGCATAGGTGTGTTTAACATATTATTCCTTTTATAATGAAGGGTGTGGGGGAAAGAAAGAGAAGGTGCAGGTAGGGGAAGGGAAAGAAGAGAAACGGTGATTACTGAAGAATCTGAAGCCCAGAGACAGGGATGTGAACTCTGCGGTTGACAGAGCAGAGCCCACATTCAGAAGGGCTCCCATGCTTGATTTAATACTTTACTTTCACTATCTTGAAATTCTTAATTTTATCACAAAGGGCTCTATATTTTTTTTTCTGACTATGGAAGATTTTATTAAGGGAGAAGGGGTGTGCAATCAGCCTGAGGTTATCTAGTCACCAAAGCTGCCAGGGGACCCTGTCTCCTCCCCCACCCTCACCCACCACCCCCCC
>LNAC01000677.1:124076-218291 GCA_002007465.1 Ailurus styani | reverse complement strand
CCCCCACCTCCGTGGGAATGGGGAGGCTGACAGGTTGGTTTGCATCTGATAAATGGATGCATTTCCCCCACAGGAGGGGAAGCAGTGCACCTCTACTGCAGGCCCAGGCTTCCAGCAGCTTCTGTGAAAGCACATACCCTTTCCTTTTATACAAGGCTGGGTCTCCTAATCAAAGGTTATCTGTAACTCTGGCTAAAAAGTAAGAATGTGTGCTGACATGGAAACTTACCTCTGCTTCATTTAGGAGACAAAGTACAAACAAATGAAATTATATGTGCGTCAAAGCCTCATCCTCACCTTTTCCTTAGCATGAGAGCAGACTAAACAGTGTCTGACATCTTATGCTGCTTTGTTCGTTTGCTTGTTCATCTCTTCTTCCTTTCTATGTTAAACATTTATTAAGTACCAAGTATGTGCCAGGCACTGAGGCCAATAATGAGAACTTTTTTTCTCAAAATGAGACATGGTCTCTGCAGTGAGATTGAGTGAAGTCATGATATGGGTCAAAACCCTATGGGAGCGTGGAGGACAGAACAGCAAGCAACACCTAGAGAAGAATGGAAAGACTTCTCTGAAGACATAAGATTTGAGCTAGGTCTTAGAGGGCAAGGCAGAGTTTATTAACACAGAGGATCCTTCAGATGACATTCTCCATGAGGGTGGGGACCCTCTTGTCCACATTTAGGGCACCAACTGTCCCCTGGCAAGTCTCTCAATATGTATTTCTGACCAGCATGGAGCAGGGCATTCTAGGGGGAAGAAAAGCCTGTGCAGAGGTCACTAGTAGTTAGAAGATTGGGGACATCTAAGGAATAATGAAAAGTTTAATGAAGCAGAAGCTTATCCTTGATTATGTAATTCCTGTTAAATGACAAGCTATGGATTGTCAAGAACACTACTTGCAAGTTAGCCAGGTACAATAGATAAAGACACAAGATACAGACAAGAGACTCCTGGGTCAGAGACAAAAGACTATTATTCACAGCACAGAAATTAACATGAGATTTACATTCTCCTTGTAATGGGAGATCCCCAAGTAGATGTTGCGTACCCAATGGGATTGTGTCACAGATGAAGAACGCTGAGCTCAGGGGACCCAAATCTTTTCTAATAAAATGAGAACAAACCTGATAGACCTTTGCCCTGAAGGGAGACATTATCTTTATTACACCAGACAGTAAACAAATCTGCCCTACATCCCATAGGGAGACTCTATCACTTCTAAGGCTGATTGCCATACACACATGCTTAAAAAGAAAGTCCAGAACAAAGTTAGTCAGTGTATATACTATTTAATTTAATGGTCACGTTGTTCTTCCTAAGAAATTGAAATATTTTAAAAGCGAGGAACTAGATTTAATTGACTGCTCTGATCACTTCATTTATTTAAAAATTAGTGAACAATATTCACACCTTGTGAAGAAATCTTTCCTGTATATTTTCAAATTTTCAAGTACAAATATTTAAAGTAACTTCCAGCAAATTTTTACATGGAAAGCTCAGGTAGATGTGGCTATATAGATTTGATTCTACAAGTAAATAATCTTAAATATCTGGAAAAATGAATTAATCTAAAGGATGCATTAAGGTATATGTCATATTAGGTATCATACTGACAACTTAATATTAAAAAACCCCAAACAACCCAATTAAAAAATGGGCAGAGGACTTAAATAGACATTTTTTCCCAAAGAAGACATACAGATGGCCAACAGACATATGAACAGATGCCCCAAATTATGAATCATCAAGAAAATAAAAATCAAAATGACAATGAGATATCACCTCACACTGTCAGATTGACTATTACCAAAAAGACAAAAAATAATAAGGGTTGGCAAGAATGTGGAGAAAAGGGAACCCTCATATACTGTCAGTGGGAATGTAAATTGGTCCAATCATTATGGAGTTTCCTCAAAAAATTAAAAATAGAACCATGCTACCAGCCAGTAATTCCACTTCTAGGTATTTATCCACAGAGAATGAAAAACCAATTTGAGCACCTTTTGTTTATTGAACCATTATCTACAGTAACTAAGACAGGAAGTAACCTAAGTGTCCACTGATAGATAAATGGATAAAGAAGATTTGGTATATATAGGCATACCTTGGAGATCTTGTGGGTTTGGTTCCAGACCGCCACAATAAAGAGAATATGGCAACAAAATGAATCAAAAGAATTTTTTAGTTTTGCAGCACATATAAAAAGCTATGTAGGGGTGCCTGGGTGGCTCAATGAGTTAAGGCCTCTGCCTTCGGCTCAGGTCATGGTCTCAGGGTCCTGGGATCGAGACCCCCATCAGGCTCTCTGCTCAGCCGGGAGCCTGCTTCCTCCTCTCCCTCTGCCTGTCTCTCTGCCTACTTGTGATCTCTCTCTCTCTGTCAAATAATAAATAAAATCTTTAAAAAAAGAAAAGCTATGTATACACTACACTGTAGCCAGTAAGTGTACAATAGCACTATGTCTTTAAAAAGTAAGTACTTTAATTTAAAAATACCTTATTGCTCAAAAATGTTAACCATCATCTGAGATTTCAGTAAATCCTAATCACTGGTCACAGATCACCATAACAAAGAAAAATAATAATGAAAAAGTTTGAAATATTGTGAGAATTACCAAAAGGATTATTGGAAGAAGAGTATTAATAGGCTTCCTTAATGCATGGTTGGTTGCCACAAACTTCAATTTGCAAAGAACACAATATTTGCAAAGCACGATAAGCTGAAGTACGATAAAATGAGGCATGCCTGTATATACAATGAAATATTACTTAGCCATTTAAAAAAATGAAGTCTTGCCATTTGCAACAACAGGGATGGACCTAGAGGGTATTATGATAAGTAAGTCGGAGAAAGAAAAATGCCATATGATTTCATTTATATTTGGAATTTAAAAACAAAACAAACAAAATGAAACAGAAACAGACTCCTAGATAAAGGAAGTAAACTGTTGATTACCAGAAAGGCAAGTGTTGGGGGGTTTGGGTGAAATAAGTGAAGAGGATTAAGAAGTACAATCTTCCAGTTATAAAAGAAATTACAGGCATGAAAAGTATGGCATAGAGAATGTAGTCAATAATACTATAATAACTTTGTATGATGACAGATTATAATTAGACTTATTGTGGGGATCATTGTATAGTGAATAAAAATATCAAATCACTATGATATATACCTGAAACTCATATGATATTATGTCAATTTTACATCAATTAAAAAAATGAGGTATTATGTTAAACAGTGTCATTCAGATGATTTGTTATTCTCTAATGCAGAATCATTAATAATACGTTATACTAAGGGTGTACTGTTTTAATGGTGTAACTAATATTTCATGAAGGTATTACTAAAATTAGTTTGTTTTATCTGTAACTGATTTAGTATATGTGCTGCTGAAGCGAGCACTATCTGTAACTGATTTAATATGATTTTGATAATACAAGTAAGTCTGACTAAAAATACTCATAAAAGTTCATGTCTAGAAAACATAATTTAATAAATAAGAATTATATTTAACATATTTATTAACATAATTAATAAGTAAGAATACTTCATTAAATCTATAATTTAATAAATAAAAAGACCAGTCATTTAAAATTTGCATATTTTTTCCCTGATAATGTGTTTTATATATGTGTAACTATATCCTATAACCTTTGAAACTATCAAGGTTTTTTAAGTTTGGTAATTATAGACAACATTTTAAACAGCTCAATACACGGGGTGATAGTAAAATAATAAGAAAAACCATAAAAACCTTTTGATATAAATACAGAAAACAGCAAATTAAAGAATTATGGAAAATTAAGGTATATTCTGTTGACGTTACCTTTCCTTTTCCATCAAAGAAAGAAAAGAGTTTTTTTTTTTCCAAGTTAAATCTCTCCGTCTGTGTTATTAAAGGCAATCTAAATTAGGTCATCTAAGATGGTTCTATAAAGCAAATATCCATATTCCAAAAAGTAGAATTACTTCGTAGCAGTTTGAATTCATGAGTTTTCACAGGATTGTTTTTGCTCCTGTTTCTCTTCCTCCTCTATCTTTCCTCCCTGTGCTATTTTTCCCCTGATACCCCTCCTGTTCCTCCCATTTTTGAGGAGAACACAAATATAACAAGGTACTCAAATCTTTAGTGTGTAGCTCAATGAATTTTTAAAATATATGTACACTCAGGTATATATCACCTAGATCAAAATCTAGATCCCTGAAAGATCTAGTACCCTGAAAGATTCCCTTGTATTTTCTCCCAGTCAATATCTTCTTGCCAAAAAGCAATCACTATTTGGAGTTCAATCTCTGAAGGGTTGTTTGGTCGAAACTTGAACTGGATAGAAAGTCTTTTATGTCTGGATTTTTGGTATAACATTATGTCTACAAAATTAATTCACGTTTTTGCATGTAGCTCTTGTATTGGTGCACAGTGGTTCATCATATGATTTACCACAATGTATTAAGCCCATCTACTGTTGAGAGAATTTGGATTTTTCCCATTTTGATCATTATGAATAAAATGAATATTTTTGACATGTTTTTTGGTTGGACATATGTACTCATTTTTTCCTGGGTATATAACTGGAAACAGAATTGCTGGATCATATAGCAGGCAAATGTTTAACTATAGTAGATACTACCATAAATTTTTACAAAGCAGTGGTACGGATTTATATTCCTGTCATCAGAGTCTAGGAGGTCTGATTGCTCTAGATTCACATCAATACCTGATATTATAGGTCTTTTTAATTTTAGCTATTTTGGTGAGTGTGGAATGGTATTTGTTGCGGTTCCAATTTGCATTTCCCTGATGACTAATGACAGATTTCTACATTTATTGGCCATTTGTATACACTGGTTAAGTGCTTGTTCAAGTGTATTGCCCATATTTAAAAATTGGGTTTTCTCTCTTTTATTAGTTGATTTGTAAGAATTCTTTATCTATTCTGGATATGAGTTCTTTGTCAGATGTGTGTATTGCAAATATCTTCTCTTACTTGGTGTCTTGCCTTTGTAATTTGTTAATGGTGTCTCAGTGAACAGAAGTTCTTAGTGTTGATGAAGTTTTACCTTCCAATTTCCTTTTTTTGATTAGTGCTTTTGAATTTTGTGATTTTTTTTTTTACTTTCTGTGATTTCTCAAAAAATCATTGCCTCCTCTGAGGTCATGAAGAAATTCTTTTATTGTCTTACTCCACATTTAAGTCTATGACCTATCTGACATTGACTTTTATATATGATATGAAATAGGAGTCAAGTTTCACTTTTGCCCATATGAATATGGGCAAATTAACCCAGTACCATTTATTGAAATGATTACCCTTTCCTCAGAGCACTGTAGTAACACCTTTGTCATAGATAAATAAAGCGGCTATTTATAGTCTTTTTCTGAATTTTTTATTCTGTTCTGTCTATTCTTGCACCAGTTCCATACTGTTTTAATTACTATAACTTTATAATAAATCTTCATATCAAGTAGTGTAAGTCAATTAACTTTGTTCTATTTCATAATTATCATTGTTATTGACCGCTTGCATTTGAAGTTAAAGTTTGGAATCAGTTTGTCAATACACACACATGCACACACACACACACACACACACACACACACACACTATTAGAGCGTCTATTGGGAATGCACAATGGTTTCTTAATTGTCATAATGAAAAAATTAAGTAAAAATACTTGTATTTCTTGGTATACATCCAAGCAATTTAAGTTGTAATGAGGATTTGGAATAGGGGAGAAAGAGATGGCACAAATATAAAACTATTTCTCCAGATTATGATAATAACCACTGCATTAGTTAGACTCTCCTTTCTAGAAAGAATACAAAACTATTTAAGTAGTTTTGAAGAGAGATTTGATACTCTTTGAAGTTCATGAATGTTCTAAGCTGCCCTCCACACCCCATGTTTTATAGGCCCTGTCATTCTGCCTCCTTAAGGGTGGCTTGATCACTTAATATTAATTGGTTATTTCCATTTTAATATAATTTAAATGGAATATAAATAAATTGAATTTTATTGCCGTTATGCATAATATTATAGTAGCTATTAAAATTCTTTAGAAATTTTATAATTCTTTTTCATGCTGTCATTGTATCTCCTTTTATAATGAGCTTCAAATACACACATAAGAAATAAACAAAAAATTGTATTTTTTAAAATTCTCCATGTAAATCATCTATAGTGTAATAATTAAGTATAATCAGAAGATTGCAGGAAAGTGGGTATCTCTAGAGAGAGAACAGGCCATCTTAGGAGAAGTCTGCATGTTAGTGTTCACATAGTCAAGGAAATCAACTAAATAACAAATGAAGCTTGCTGAGTTTTGCATCTCTGCTTTTTAGAAAGCAACTATAGCTTGCAGACATACAGCTGTGAAGCTTTGCAAAGACTGGAATGGAATTTATTTTATTTAATACATTTGTAAATGACCCAGAAAAAAGAGTAATATTCTGTGGTGGTCACTCAGCTTAAGGAAATATGGAAAGATAAACTTGCACATAAACTTTGGAAAGACCTATTGGAGCTGTGGGATAAAGTGTTTCATTTTTCAGTACCCACAGGGGAGGATATACAATAATATATCCACATTTAAAAAAAATCTGAAACCTCTCATTTTTGGTTCAAGGTTTTTTAATTCTAGGAAAAAATGCAATTCCAGAGTGACTCCCGAAGTCTGCTAAAAAAATAAAACACATTAGAGGGGCTAGGTGGCTGAGAATGGTGGTCAAGTAAATTTAGATCAGAGGAAGAACTGGAGCCGAGGAAAGAAAAAGAGAGTAGGTACAGAATGAAGAACGAATAGCAGCACAAACATTAAGGTAATGTAGTGTGTCAGAGTTGCCAAGGTAGGAAAGAATATAAAGAAATAGAATATGATCAACAATGTCATATGTTGCAGAGAAATAAAAAGAACAATAACTGAAAAGGGCTAATGTCTTGGTATTTATCAGGTCATCCATGACAGCGACTATAAATATATTAAGTAAGTAGAACATTTCAGTCCAATGGTAAGAGAGGTTTTAATCAAAGTTTACAATATGAAAGATCCAAAAAGGGTAACTCACACGGACTTGTTCACTGCCTCCCATAGAACTGGAAAGGGGGGCATCCTTTGGGATTTAAAAGAAGAAAAATGTAAAACAAGTAAATGGTACTAGAACTTTACATAACGGAAATTATGGAAATTATGGAAATGTATTACTTCAAGATTCAATATAGGTTGAAATAAGAATGTATTTTAAAAGGTTTAGATACATACTTGAATGATAGATTTCTGATGAGTTCTCGAGGAAAACGTCTTGGCATTCTGCTGTTAACATAATGGAGAGCAAACATGCCCTCCCACAAACCATTTGTTTATACCATTTTTAGAGACAGAATTCTCCAGCCAGTAAAGCTGAAATGTGTACCAGTACGACATTTCTTATTAGTTTGTGTGAATAATTGCATATTTTTAAAAGTATACAGAAAAAATTACAAATCTCTTACACCAAAAATAGCAGTTGCTTAGATCCCTTGGGAAAATGCCACCTGATAAATTAAAGATGAATCAATGATTAAGGCCAAAGAAAGAACCGCAATAACAACAGAAGACTGTCCTTTCTAATCTGGAGGGAAAGGAATCAAGATTTCACTTTCTAATTTATTTTCTTTGTAAGTTAGAAAGGTTTTAAAAATGTACACAGCAGAATTACCAGGAGTTGCTGGTGTGTTGCATTACAGATATTTTAATTAATTAAACTTTTTCAAATTAGAATTGCCAGATAGTTTTAATTCTGAGGAATTCAGTGTATTTTATAGACATCAAAACCTAATTACTGGTAAGATTCTTAGCAAAATGTTATGTGAAAAGAAAGCACATTTCTGTTTTACAAATTGGAAATTGAAATATCGATACCTTGTTCTGAGTTACCTACCGACTGCCTCTGCTCAAATTTTATTTTGTTGGAGGAAGCAGAGAGAGTGGGATGAAATCCTTTAACAGAGGGATTTAGAAGATTTAAGTGGCATTCAGTCTAACCATGGGCTCCATGGTAACCATATGGGTTATGCAAGCTGTTCAATGAATAGCCAAAACATTTAGGTAGACAGGGTGTCAAGCCAACTGAGGCTGAAATTTGAACACTGTAATTCTCTTGGCTTGAAAGCCACACTTTCAGCCTAAGTATCTTGGTGGAGTCTTTCTTTTATTGGCTACTTTAGCCAATATGAATCATTTGAAAACTAAAGTATCAGAAAATTGTTCCCTCTAGTACAAAACCCCTCCGGTTCTGAAAAGTTGGTCTTGCTTCAACTCTGTTCTTGGATAAAATTTTGGAGGGCAGCTGGCATGTCTTTCTTCACTTGGCCAGTGAAAGCAATCTAGCCAGGGGCAATTTGTCATGCTCAGAAATTGGGAAAACTGAGGTGCAAGCAAAAAGCCATGGATACATACAGGCTACATGCAACTAAGACTGAACTCCATCTCACTGAGTAGAATCATCTGTACTCCTATTGTTCTGTGTGCCTTCAAGTCATTTATCTCTATTCAATGATTATTGTGAGTCTGTGCCAGGAGGTGTGCTCTAAGGTTTGCAGGGGGTGGGGGAAGCATTGGTCAAAGGATAAGTGTAATTCAAAGAGTTCATGTTCTAACTGGAGAAGGATAGAAGGGGAGAGAAAAGATACAATACAACATAGTGAATACTCTGGGAGAAGGGAGTAAAATTGCTAGAGGAGCACCAAGCAGGGAGTCACTTTACATTTGGGAGATCTGGGGAGGATTTCAAAGAGAAAGGGAATTTTGGAAAATGAGTTGGAGCTAGGAAAGTGGGGATAAGGAGAGGTGGAGTTGGGAGGTCTAGAGGTGTTTCCAGACCAAGAAAAATACAGATAATTCCACCCTCTATACTTGGTCTTTCCCTTTTTAGATTACCAGTATTTTGAGAACAAAGATCATGATTAAAGCATCTTCCTATCCCTGACCTTATCGAGTTTAGGGCATTAGATCTAGTAATTATTTAGTCAATGGGTATATTTCCAATAATCGTGGTTTGGATGATTTCTGAATCTACTATTTTCTCAAATTTGATTATTTTCTCCATCACTAATAGGATGCTGCATTTTAGGTGAATAGTACTTTTTGTTCAGTTGGGTCTTAGAGATTAATGGCTCTGATCCTGCATGAGAGCCTCTTTATCAGCACAAGGCTTTTGTTATGTTTCTAACTTGAAATAAATTACCTGAAATTTCAATTTGTCTTGAATTCTCCTGCGTTTTGTGGAGGTCACGTTCTGTCACCCTCGAACGGCAGCAGCTTTGATGGAACCTGTCTCAATAAGGAAGAGGTGGAGCGGTCAGTGAGATACGATCCTCAGCTAGAACCTGCTGCTTGGGGTCCCAATCGCCCCCATCCCACAGAGAGAAACAATGCTGTCGCCTTTCACACAGCCCTTACAAAGCGAGTCCTGCCCATTTCATCCCTCCAGTTAAACAGCAGTAATACTATGAATAAAAGAAATATGGACATTTTGAAACAAGGCCTATGTAAAAGAACTCCTAATTAGAAGAGGTTTCATAACATTTCATCGAAGAATTATACCCAAATCATTCTGGTTTTGTCCTTGGAAATCAGCCGATTTAGTACACAATTTCAGACTAATTGTATGGGTAGCCAGTTAAATCCGTCTGATTTATGGATAAGTACATTTCAAGATATCTTCCTCATACTATATATGCAAAAATTATGAACATGCACCTAAAAACGTACCTACTGTACTGTGTCTGTGTGTGTATATACATATATCTATTTCTGTATATTATGAAGTCTTGACATCCTGAAAAAGTCTTTCCGGCCGGTGGGGAGAGACTGCCTCTCCCAAGGCTAGCCAATTGTTACAGATAAAGGGGCCTAGCTAGGCCCATGCCTTTGATATACAAACTAAGCAACCCAGAGCTGTACCTCCTCTGTATGGCCTATTCACCCCAGGAAGCAATATTCCCCTGCCCTAATCATTCCAGGGCTCGTTACCAGACAACTGGGAACCAGCCCTTTAGTTGAGAGCCCACAGAAATTATACAAACTAGCCAGTCTTAAGCTGTTTACTCTGTCTTGCCTTGCCTTTCCCATGGAAACCCCAGTAAAGGCTCTAGTCCCAACTGTGTCCTTGCTCCGGTCTTTTGCCTGTCTACCACTTTGTGTCTTTCCATGTGCCCCTGCGTGCCCTGCCTCCCATCTCTAGGACCTGTGACCATCATAAACTTCGTTTTCCTGAGCCTCCCCTTTGTCTCCTTTTATGGCCACACCTGACTGACCATCTCCTAAAAGAATACAAAACACCTGACAAATAGGAAGGTATGAAATTGAGGATACAAAATAACAGCTGTTATGTGGTGAGTTTTAAATTAATTCTTTTGAAAAAAAAGTTGTCGTTGCTATTTGAGATTGAAGCAATACATTCTAGTGAAGATTAAATTAAATGATTTACTGTCAACAAACATCAAGGGACGTTGTTTGAGCCCTTAGGTTCCTGGTTACTCTGACAAATTCTACACAAAAACTTATGCACACAGGCAAATGTTTATTACCTTACACCTGTCAAATGTCTCCTCACTCTAGTCACTTCTGCTTGTACTGTGAGTGTCATTTGGAGCTGATTATTTCTTCTTTCATTGTAATTCTATCTACCTTGATTTTTTTTTTCCACTTGCAGTTGATAATCAGTATTGGGAAATGGAAAGCATGTGAGTTTTGAAGTTAGATACCCTTGAGTCTGAATCCTAATATTGCCATTCATTTATTCATTCATGGTGTTTGTGGTCAGAGGTACAGCGATTCATGCACTGATTTTGTTACATATTAACTGTGGGTTATGGGAAAGTTTCATAACTTCTCTGAGAATTTACTTTCTCATCTATAAAATGGGAGCATTAATCATAGTTAACATTTACTGAGGGTTTGCCAGACGCCAAATGTGGCATATACATTATCTTATTTTATACTCACAACAACCCTATAGTTACTATTTTTACCCCTACTTTGAACAAAGTGAGTCTTACCGCAGTTAAATAATTTCAGCAAGGTCATTCAAGTAATAAGTGGGATGAGAATGAGAATCCAGGTCCAACTTTTTCCAAAGCATATGTTTTTATGCATTCTTCTATTATTTAACAATGGCTTTTAACCTTAATTGCAGATCAGAATTATCTAAAGAGGTTTTTGTTGTTGTTGCTGTTGTTTAAGTCATTGATGGTCTTTGGGGATTCGAAGCTATCTAAATAGACTTGGTTAGGTACTGGAATTTTTTTTTTTTTTTTAAGTTTCGCTGATGATTCTGATGGGCATCTAAGACTGAAAAACACTCATTGCCTTAAAGGGATCACCTATTGTATGTGTAATGGGAATGATAATTGGAAATGTAGTCATGATAGTTATGCTTTGACACTATTTTTATTGATTAGTCTAGTCAGCCCAAGGTATTTACTTGCCTTGGAAATGGTGAGACTAGAAATGCAGAGAGAAATGGTTAGTATTCAGCTGTGATACACAAATAGGACTCTGTAAGAGGACATAGTTTAAGAATCAAGCTATGTCAAGACAGACATTAAGGGACCAAGCACAGCATTTTCGAAACCGTCACATCTCAGTATGGGACTGTCACCAGCTCTCTGTTTTACATGAATGACCACAGTTCTTAAGGCTGGATAGCTTTGCAGAAATATGCTTCTGGTGACAAAGTGGGACAGAGATATAGGGTATGGATAGAAGATGGAAAAACAAACTGGAGTAAACATCTCTATATAAAATCACAGATTATTATAATTTGGGGTATGCCACTAAATTCATTTTCATGAACATTGTGTTACCCACATTACCAACAGAATAATTTTAGAGTATTACCAGCTAAAGCAAAGCAAGAGGAAATGTTGGATGATCATCATATTTTTATCTTTTTATAATGAATGTTAATGAAGTTCCTTATTTAGCTATTGTCTAATGCACTTTGAAATAAGTGGTAATTATTTTATTATTAGCCAACCTTAGCTCTTTGGTTAATCAATTCAAATGGCTTGCCAGGGAAGAGATATTTAAAAATACAGCAGTGAACATTTAGGCAAGTTAATTTGGTAACATTATAGTCAAGGTAAAAAGTTCTTTTAATCGTATGGCATAAAATAATGAGTAAATGGTGATTTAATAATTAGTTTGAATTTTACCTGTTAACAATAAAGTGTTTAAAATTTCTTTTGAGTAAATGCAGAGTTTGACTGTCCCTTTCAATTCTTGACAATGCCTCTTTTTCTGAACATTTTACAAAGGGATCTATATAATTAAAACAAATGGAATTGAATACTTGTGGGTGGGATATGATCTTGCAAAGATTTGATACAAAAAGGATTTCTCAGAGTGTGTTTACTTACAGAAATAAAACTGTGAAAAAGCCTTTGAAATTCATACACAAAATGGTCTGACATAATTGTTTAAGACTTTAATACAATGGGTAGGTGCAAGTCTCTTGAATAGATCAGGTGTCAAAATATGCCAAAAACATTATATTAGCAGCTTTCATCCCTGTTAATATTTTATAGAATGGAAACTATTTCTGATGCTTCTGTCAGAAGCTTTCTTGAATCTTGACCTAATTTGTTGGAATGATTTAAGAATTTAAAACTTGCTGTTTCTGTCTCTGGCTAGTTTAATTCATCATTTAGCTCTCTCCAAGACTAAAGACACATAGCAAAAATAGCTCTTACATATCAACATTTAAATGAAAACAGTCTCTATATCATGCAGAGTGGAATATTTGCTAATCAAATGTTCTCTGTGGCAATACTTATAGAACTGTAGCAGAGAACATCTGACCAAGTGTCAATGCTTTGCAGGAAAAGAAATGATGTTATTTGCTTTAGATATAAAGTCATTTCTTTTTAAAAATTAGCCTATTTAATGCATGGGAGATTGCCATATTCCTTCATTTAATGTTGCATTCTCTATAATGATTTCTGATTACCAAAATGCATAGTACAAATGCTAATCAGGACCCTTTTCACAACAAGTGCGGATGTTGAGTGCCTCCTACGAGTTTAATCACAGTGTGTGATTCACACAGTAATGGGTCATAATTGCCCCCCACCAAGCTGTCTTGAGGGTCCTGCTTCATTTTATTACCAGTGGACCTTATCAACCACTGAAATCTACTGCAGTTGCTTTGAAGGTTGCAACCAATCTCTACATGCATAATTATTCCCAAATAAGGATGCCCAAGAAGGGTGAAGGATTGTATTTGTTCTCTCCCCAGTTTTATAATAGATTTAAAAATGAATAGCAGTATTTACATAACTTCCTATTACCTTTAATTTTTTCTTACCTGGAGAGACAGTCTGATTGCCATCTAGGTAATTAAATTAAATCTAGATGGTAGCTTACGTACAGATGCATTAGAAAGTCTTTTTTTATTCTTGTTAGCTTTGGACATCTTAGGGTTTATTTTCCCTTTACTACCTGGGGAGCTAGACATATAAATTGTTATCATTTTAGAGAATAGCAGCCCCAGAATTTCTTCTTCTGAATGAAACTTGGAAGCTTCCCAACTTTGTAACTCTAATTGTTAGGAGGGAACTGGCCAGCTGTATGGCATAGGGGACTGTGGTGTCCACTTGGCAGACTGGTTTGGTAGTATTTCAGTGTTACCTTCCTCTTTAAATAACTATCTCTCATCTACACACACACACACACACACACACACACACACACACACACACCAGTTTGTTGATGTGTAAAGTTATTTTAACAAGCGCAAGCTATTTGTGTTCCATAATTAGAGAAATCAGGCCATAAGCATTTATTAAGCACCTACTATGTGCCAGTCATTGTCTAAGGTGCAGGGAAAAGAGCAAAGAGCAGGAAAAATTATTTGGGGGTGTAATTATGGAGTATAAAAGTATTTTTGAACTAGAGAAGATGGTTGCACCACATCGTGAATGTACCAATTTACAATTCAGTAAATTGTTTTGAATTGTTCACTTTTAAGGTTAACGATTGATTTTTGTGTTATGTAAATTTCACTTCAATGATAAAGAAAGAGCGATCCTTGCTCTCTAGGATCTTATGAGCTAGTAAGAGTAGAGAAAACACACAGAAATAACAGTAGCTTAAATTCACAATAATGTATAAATGACAGCAAGATTTGATGGGGTTAGGGAGGAGCAGAGGACTAAAAATATTTGGAATGAATAAATTATGGAAAGGTAGAAAGAACACATGTTAAGGAGAAGGTGATTCAAAAACTGCCTACTTAAGAACTTACCTCAGACTCACTCTGCTTCTTCTTTATAATTGAGCAATAGCA
The DNA here is from genome assembly GCA_002007465.1 of Ailurus styani. Lineage (NCBI taxonomy): Eukaryota > Metazoa > Chordata > Mammalia > Carnivora > Ailuridae > Ailurus > Ailurus styani. The sequence goes on along the minus strand of LNAC01000677.1, from coordinate 203,962 downwards.
GAATTTTATCTAGGCTTCAGGATTCTGATCTTTTTTTTTAACTAAAAGAGTGTTTTAATTGTCAAGAGTATCACTGGTAGTTCCTCAAAAAGTTAAACATAGAATTATCATATGACCCAGCAAATCCACAACTAGGTATCTACTCTAAAGAATGAATACATGTACTCAAATACATGTTCATGTGTGTTCACAGCAGTTTTCTTCACAAGAGCCAAGAGGAAGAAACAGCCCCAAATGTCTACCAGTGGATGAGCCGATAACTAAAATTGAGGTATAGACACACAATAGAATATTATTCAGCTATGAAAAGGAATACAGATACGTAATGTAACACACTAAATAAACACAAACTCAGAACACGCTAAGAAACCAGAAGCAAAACATCACATATTGTATGTTTTCATTAACGAAATCCCTATAATAGCTAAATCTATAGAGATAGAAAACATATTGGTCATTGCCAGAGGCTGGGATTTGAAGGAAGAGGAATGGGGAGTAACTGTATAGTTGGTACAAGTTTCCTTTTGGGGTACAAAATTATTTTGGAACTAGAGAAGATGGTTGCACAACATCATAAATGTACTAATTTATAATGCAGTAAATTGTTTTGAATTGTTCACTTTTTAAAGTTAATGAATAATTTTGTTATGTAAACTTGACTTCGATAACAAAAAAAGTATTGAATGCATCATAGGATAAGGTAACCATGGCAATATGGAACGCTGCATGGTACCCTCATTTATTTACTGATTCATTCATTTATTTAACACATATTCATCGTTCGTGTACCATTTGCCAAGCACCGTCCTATGTGTCATCATCAAGACAGACTTAGCCGGTGTCTTCTCAGCACACTGTCTAGGTGTGATATAGACAAATCCAAATATTTTATAGGGACCATAGAAGCTTTCCTTCTTGGGATGCCCTCCTTACACTTTCCAAGTTAACTATAAGTTTTATAGTTAAAAATAACATTTTTTTTCTCTGTAGTGCAAATGTGCAACAGATGTTTCTTCAGGCACCAATTTTCAAAGTTGGATGCTTCAGTCACTTCTTAAAATTCAGTGCTGATTCAACCGACGTTAGTAAACAAAATGGATATATGGGTCACTAAGGGTGTGTTTACATAGCACAAATATTTGCAGATATAAATTCCAACCCCCATTCTACCCAAACCTATCGAAATGCATTTTTTTCTACATACTTTCCACAGAGAACTTACTCAGCAAGTTCTGTAGTCAAAATAGGGTGATACTCCATGTAATATTCTAATATTCTGTATTGCAGAGCCCCAGTATAAATTAGCATTCCACACCCTCTGATGAGTTGTACAGAAATATATTTATTTTACCTTATTTAAGCCAAGATTTCTTAAAATTGCTTAGCCATAGGATTTCCTTTTTTGGTTGTTTTTGTGCAAAACACGTGTAATTGTCTGAAAGAGCTAGTATTATGTGGGTCACATATTGTGAAATGCAGGTCTGGTCCTCTCAAGCTCTTCCTGCCATTAAGGCCAAATAATTGACTTAGCAGTGCTCACATTGCAGACTAATGCTCCCATCCACTGAGTTGGCTTCCTTGTTCTCTACTGCACTTACCACTGCTGAGATTATATTACTTATTATTTTGTGTAATCACTGTCGCTTCCTCTAAAGCATAAACACTGTGAATGCAGGGGTTTCCTATTTTTGGTGCACTGCTGTATTTCAAGTTTCTAGAACAAAGCCTGGCATCTGATAGGTGGTAAATATATTTTGTAGAGTGAATGGAATGGAGCAGGTGCTAAAAAATACACGTTGATTTATTGACTTAATTTTTAATACATGAACATTATGAATATTATGTTCTCGTTCTGCTAAGAGGAGATTTGAGCAGATATGTAGTGTAATCAGAATGGTTTAATAGGATTCCAAAAGAGCAATTTCACTCACCATTTGGTCTATAATTTCCTCTTCCTGATACTATGATTGTAATAGATAATATTACTAATATTAGTAAAAGTAACAAAAGAATGCAAATTGCTGAGAACCTCTTGGACAGTGAATGAAACAGGATTAGATTTATTATGTGTCCATTAACTCTATTTTGCTTTATGACTAAAGAGTTGGAGAGAGCCTGGGTAAACTGATATTTTCCCCAATGTGACAGAACGAAAGCAACCGTGACTAAGCACTAGATGACCCAAATCCAGGTCCAACTCTGCCATTAGCAGCTGGGTAAATCATCATGCAACTCATTTTTCTGGGCTTCTCTTTTGCCATTTGTAAGTTAACAGGACTAGACTAGCATGTCGTTCAGGTACCTTCTATATTCAACGTTCCAGGATTCCCACAGTTCTGGATCAATTATTTTTCCCCTTTATAAATCAACCTAACTGCTTACTTTCATCACACTGTTTTGAATTCTTTCTCTGTGGCTACATTTGTGGTCTCTTAGGAACCGACTTCAATAGGCCATTATCTGGGTTCACTGGGTCCTTGTTGTTATTCTGAGGTCAGCTTCTGCCCACTCATTTGCCATCCATCACCAGTCTCCAGACCTCCCAAACAAAACCTCTTGAACAAATCATCACTTTCAAGGGTCAGGCTGAGGGTCAAACATCCCTAAAAGCACATTTCCCACCAACTAGCACTTGCTGTACAGACTCTCATCACTCAGAGTCCCAAATCAACTGAGTCCTGGGGGCTCCACTTGGGAAATCAGTCACATTGTCAGCTCTGTCATTCCATCCCTGCCCATTCAGTTTATGGAGAGGATCCGCGTGGCACACATACATTAAAGCAGGCCTCCTTCTCTTCCTTTTCCTTAGAGGCCACGTCGGTCTTGTCTCCCCTCAGGAAAGTCAGTCCTGCCCTGTTTTGCTTCAAGATCCCCAGGAATCCTAAACCAGGGGTCTCGAGCCTCTGTTTTCTTTTTATGTTTTTCTCTGATGGGGATCTTCCAGGCCCAGATCCACTGAGGGCATTCAAGCTCAGGCTTGAGCATTTTTTGGAACAGCATCCAAGTGGGAGGAGAGGCAGACAGCAAGGAGTGGGGGAAGCCGTGTCAATGGATATTTTGTCCCCACATTATCTTTGTTGTCTCTCAGTTGAAAAGGCCCTTGAGACAAAATGACTTCTTTTCAGTGGCTTATGTAGAGGAAGCTTCATGCATTCAGTTGTCGGTGCTGATGTTATATCAAATGTTAATGCGGAATCCGTATGTTAAGATAAGAACTATTCTAAACGTATGGGAAGGAAAACCGTGAAGCCGTAAAAACTCCTTTAAAATACTGTCTTCTTGTTAAATACCAAAAATTAGCACTATTTTTCTGGTTCTGTACTTTGAGTCGAGAGCCAAAAATTTTTTAGACTCCCACAATAGATTTTTCTGAGTTCTTAAAAACGTTATCATAAAACATCCATATATTCTAAAATAATTAAATATAAGATCTTAGAGATTTCTTGCAAAGGTCATCTGGAGATTATTCCCTGAGCTACTTTGTTTGAAATAAAAAAAAATTGTAATGTGAATTGTAATTACTTAGAACATTGTAGAATAAAGCTACAGTAAATTCCTTCACAGTTGAACTAAACTGTTTAACACGTGGAATGTCTAATTGACAATTCTGTACCAAAGTGTAAATTTGTCAAGGAAGGATACACAACAAGTTTTTTTTAACATCTCAGTGAGTGCTGTTGTGATTTGGATCTATTACTTCTGAATATTGCATGAAGCTGACAAGCACTTGTCATTTAAAGACCACATGGAGGCATTTAGTGTTCCATTTAGACATAATAACACATTATGCAAATAAGCTTGCAAAGGAAAGCTGGAGGCTGACATGAAATAAACTGTCAAACACAAGTTGCTAATAAATGAACATTTCTTTATAGATTGTCTTAATTTGGGGAGTTGAAAAATACATTTGGCTGCGGTGAATCAGGGACCTTACTCTAGTGGTACTTAGCTGAGGAAGCAATGTTTGACTTTACAACATTCCTTCCCTCCGATTATGACAAGAGGTTTTGGTTTAAAGAAAAGTCCCAAAACTTAAATTTGACCAAAAAAAAAAAAGAAAAGAAAAGAAAAGAAAAAAAGACATTTATAAGTAAATTGCATTTCCACATTTTCATGTTATGGAGACAACTTAGCCCAATTTAGTCTCATGTGATTAGTTGCTTCTCAATTTTGTGCTGTCTTTAATAGGTCTGAGGTGTGGCCCAGATAGCAGGTTATTGGAATCCAGAAGAGTTCTGATACTTGTGATTTTGACTAGACAGGGTTTCTCAAAGAATACATCAAGATCTCCTGGAAGCCATCTTAAATATGGGTATTCTGGTAAGCCTCATTAAAAATGCGTATTCCTGGGTCCCAACCAGGCCTGACTTAATCAAAATTTCGGAGAGCGGGTCCTTTGAATTTGCATTCTAAAAAAGCAGCCCCGTCATTCAATAGATGTTGAAACTCTCTGGACTAGACAGTCCCCGAAGGTCCATGACAAGTACAATTTCAAGATTGCTAGAGCTGGAATTTGTCCTGCAAATCAAGTGTGACATGCAGTTGGGGATTGAGTTGTTCAGAGTGAGTCTGGCTCAAGATACAGCATCTGCACCTCAGAGAGGCTTCGTTTTCCATTTGTCCTCATGTATCAGTAGCTCCTAGGAAGCAGCACGAGAACTACAACAAGACTGAACTCTTTCTCCGGGGTAATGGCCTGTCAGGGCAGCCCCGGTGGGGGATGGACTGTTACAACTGGAGGGCACAGCCAGCAAATGGGGAAGGTCTACACCTAGGATACACTGGTGAAGTGGCCGACTTTCCTCTCACCAGCTTGAGTCTCTGCTCAGAGATGACCTTGAGGGCTTTTGGCCATTTGTTTTCACAGAACATGGAAAAGATTGTAAAAGTTTCTTCAGTAGCCCTCAGACCTCTTCTACAACCCATAAACCATCAGAACCAAGAACACATTTTTGGTTCCCTGCCTCTGCTCTGCTGTTGGCTATTTGAACAGTGAGGTCAGACTTCAAGGCATTCATATCTGCATCTTCTGACTGAACTTTTGAATTAGTCCCGATTTCTGTCCCTTATTCAGATGCCTGAAAAAAATGGTCCCTTTGGGCGCCTGGGTGGCTCAGTGGGTTAAAGCCTCTGCTTTCGGCTCAGGTCATGATCTCAGGGTCCTGGGATCGAGGCCCACATTGGGCTCCCTGCTCAGCGGGGAGCCTGCTTCCCCCTCTCTCTCTCTCTCTGCCTGCCTCTCTGCCTCCTTGTGATCTCTCTCCCACTGTGAAATAAATAAATAAAATCTTATAAAAAAAATATTCCCTTTGCAGTCAGCATCATTATTTGGTGCCATCCTATTCTGTTTCTTACTCTGAAGCATACTCGTTGCTGCTTCCAATTCCAATCTCTCGTCTGCTTTAGCGTTCCAACATCCATACTGACAAACTCTCCCCTTGATCAGACTTTAGTCAGGCTCCTCAGTGCCCTCTTTTCCACTAGGCCTCAATCTTGATCCTGTCCTTGCTGGGCCTGCATAGCTCAGTTGTAACAAGAATCCTGCTAAGTCGGTTTAGTGAGAATCGCCCAGCCTGATCGAATTTCTCTCCCCCCACGATCTGATCACCATGACATGCCTTCAGCAAGAGTCTTGCTAAGTCTGTTGAGCCACAGTTTCCTCTACCCTCAATGTCTTGTCTTAGTAATTTTCTGGCCACTGACCCCCTCATTCTCTTTGCTGGCTATCACCCCCAGTCGCCTTTGCTGTACTTGGAGTGGAGTCCTGTCCCCTATTGGGAGAGCCTTGACACCTATTGCAATAGTCTCTACTGAGTAGAGACTTCCTTACCATTTTTACAAGTGTCAGAATAATTTTCTCTTTAATACTATATGCATATTGGAACCAAATTCCTGCATACAGAGAAGGTTAAGGAACATTTAACCTAACCCTTTTGTTTTACAAACAATAAAAATGGCGCCCGAAAAGCTAAGTGAGTTATTTAAAGATATTTTCTTCTTGTTGCAATGTAAGCCAATTCCTTTTAGTACCACAGTGAATCAAATCAGAAAAGCTGCTAACTTTCCCAGATCCACATACTGTACTTTAAAGCCATGAATGTTCTGGTTATCCAGTTCTCCTTGTTTAATAGGTTGGAGAAAAAACAGCCATTTATCAAACTTATGAAGCTCAAAGTATATAGTTAAGGAAAATTTCCAAAGAAGGTTTATATATCTTCAATATATAAAATAATATCCTGAAGCCAGGATTCTTCCATTAAAAAAAAAAAAATCTCTCAACTCCTTCCCTTTTGATTGTATTGTTCTTTAGCGGAAGTTACCCAATAAAAGGCCTGAAGAGTAAACACATGGCAAGTAATTGTGATCACTCTTCCTTGCCCTGGCCAAAAGCTTATTAGATCATATTGATTTACCAGCTCTTTTCTTGCAGGAATAGCCTAATTAAATGCTTAGTACTGCCTTTGAAGATGAGTTCAGCTCAATAGTTATCTTGGGTTCTAATTTTCGAAGCCCTCCCTTCTATGATTATATTTTGGGTAATGAGAATTAAATGTTGATGTCTTAAATTGACACCCTTCCTATTCTTTAACATATTATTTCCTGGAGCAAAAATTTTGGAAGTCCAAGTTTAAATTGGGTCCCATCACAGAATATTTTTACCTGGAGTACAAAGATTATTCTCTTTCTTCCTGGGGGGTGTATAAGACAATTACAATGTTCCTTCTTTCTCCATAAAGTTATTTGGGGAAAATCTCCAAGTCATCCTCTTTTAAGCTTTGGAGTGGGTATTTCCTGCATTCAGGATATTATCTCCTTTATTGAGTAATGGAAACTTTTTTTGAGAAAGAGAGAGAAAGAGAGAGAGCTGGGATTGGGGGGAGGGGCAGAGGGAGAGAGAGAAACAATTCCAGGCAAGTTCCACACCCACTGTGGAGCCTGAGGGGAGCCTCAATCCCACAACCCTGAGATCATGACCTGAGCTGAAATCAAGGGTCCATGCTCAACTGACTGAGCCACCCAGGCACCCCAGGAGTCTTTTTTTAATGGGCATTTTGTCTTTATAAAAGAAAAAGACAATGTTGAGGACTTTTCTGTTTTGTCATAAAGCCACAAGATTTAACCCCTGAGCATAACCTAGGAAGAGTAAAAGGTATGCTTTTAGGATAGCTGTTAGGAAAAGATAGGATATACGGGTTTGAAGTAGCTGTGACTTTTTCTCCCCTTTCCCTTCCTTTTCAGGAATACCCGGACTCATTTCTGTGGTAGTAAAGGTTTGGCAAATTTAAGTAGCAGAATGTATCTTCAATCTATGATAGTCTAAAATTTCATTTTTTCGCATTTAGTTTATCCCAGGGTAACTATATGAACACTGTTTTAAAAGTAGACTAAATATACCAAATTCCTACCTTCTTGTGGTTAAAAAAAAAAATTTAAGATGTCTTAGTGAGGTTGGTTCAGGGTTGCTCCTTGCTTTAAACTGTCCACTTGAGAGGTCTTTGTTAGAAATATTCTTCTATACTTAATTACTTTCCCAACTGATTATTTAACAGTTGATTATTTTTGAATCTACTAGGAGGTGAGTGTGAGAAACATAACCTCATTTGTGCAACTGAAAAACAAAAAAGAAGTTTTACGTCTCCCTTTGTTTGGTTCCTGTGAAATTAAGGGTATCATCAACACTCCAGGGCATTTGAAAACAAATTTCCTTTTTGGAGGCTTTGATGGCTAGCAAATAGGCTGTGGATTTACCATGCTTCAGAGAACTGAAGGAGCCTCACACCAGCCGGTCTTGCTAGACATTCACACATGATGTAATGCGGCCTTCATTTTCAGTTCAAAGCAAACATTGTCTCCTGGGTTTTCACTTAGCTTCTATTGCTGCTTCTCATTTATTTTGAGATAACAGTTCACTTCAAACTAGATAATCTTCTGATCAGGGGGAAAAAAAAAACAACTAGTTCTTTTCCTTCATAAAATAACTTTTTCTTTGAAGACACAGTTCAGTAAATCCAATAAATTTTGAGGCAGCATGACTTTTCATTGGCTGACTACTAAGATAAGATATGAAAAACAAAGTCTTTTAAAGATGCTTTTGGTACAGGACTTTCTTTTGCTGAGTTTAGAAAACCCATTCTATACATAAAATGATTTGATAATATTAGCCCCCAAGTATTAGAGTTGTATCTGTGTGGTTTCAGCTTTTGAGCTTTGCAGGTAGAAGAGCAGAAGAGAAAGCAAGGCAAGCTAACGTGGTTGATCGGTTACTGACAGGCTAAGGGGAGTTCAAACATGAATTCGCAATGCCGTTGATGAAACAGCAGATCCAGAGAAATTCATCTCAGAAATTGAAAAAGTAGCGAGATGGACTTCAAAAGTACAACGTGAAGCCCTGTTCTAGAAGATGACTCAGCAGTCCTGTGGCCAGCAAGTGAGTTCTGCGGGTAGTGGTTTGGGGACCTCGTGCACTGGTACTGTCGGTGAACCTGGGATTTCTTTCTAAGGTTAGTGAATAAAGTCAATTAAAAACAATCCCAGGTCTCACTGAGTAAAACAAAATCCACACCAAAAACAACTGTGGGCTTTCTCCATGGGAAGCCTGAAAATGAAGTTCGTTAAAAAAGTTGTTTTGAAATTCACAACTTTTGGATTCTGCCCAAAGTCTCCTGCAAATGTGAATGTGCAAGTATATATTGGTAATCTGTATGCAAAATTCTGGGCAACATATTTTGAGATTCATTGCAAGTCCCCAAACATGCCTGATAAATGATCTAACTACACACAACTAGAATTATAATTAAAATTTAAGTTTAAATTTATACAAATGCTTTGTGGACTCCTGGCTGATAAAAATAAAAATACCAGTGAATATTCAGTTTGAGTTTCAGTTTATGGAATTCAGTTCATTCATCATGGTAGGATTCCTGTAAGAGTCCTGTGAAATAGATAAGGTAGGTTATATAATAGCCACTGTGAAGGGAGAGTAAGTAAGAGTTAAGATTTATTGAAGGTCAGCTACAAGCCATACACTGTTTGACCGTTTCACATGTATTAACTCATTTATTCCTCTCCACAGCCCTAAGAAATGAAATACATGCTATTATTGCACCATTTTGCAGATGAAGAAATGAATACACAGAAAGGCTGAGCAATTTACTCAAGGTTGCATGACTAGAAGTGGTACAGCTGGGATTCAAGCTAAGGAACAATTACTACCCCATTTCGCAGACGAGAACCTGGAGGCTTTGCAAAGCTAAGAAACTTTCCTAAGGTCAAAAGCCTGGTACGATGGGCGAAAGTTCAAACGAGACCTGACTCTAAAATCTTAGCCTTTCACCACTTTATTATGATGTTTCTTTTAACTGAGGTTTCTCACTTCTTGATTTGGTTAGGATATTTAAGCTGCTGTGTTGCTTGATTCTGGCCACTGTACACAAAAGGTATATTGGCTTCTTTCTCCTACCACATGAATTTTAGTGTCTATTTCTAGTTTGCAGTTTTAATAATATGCAGATAGTGGTACCTGGGTAGCTCAGTCGTTAAGAGTCTGCCTTTGGTTCAGGTTATGATCTCAGGGTCCTCGGATCGAGCCCCACATCGGGCTCCCAACTCAGCAGGGAGCTTGCTAACTCCCTCTCCCACTCCCCCTGCTTCTGTTCCCTCTCTCACTGTGTCTCTCTCTGTCAAATAAATAAATAAAATCTTTAATAATGATAATAATATGCAGATAGATGGTTTTTACTAGTGAATAAAGGATAGTGAAGAAAGGTTGAGGGTGGTATTGGCATGGTTGGAGGAGAAGGGGCAAAGTATATAGAAACGAACCAGGATCACTGGGAAACCATTTTCAAAATACATCGGCTGAAGAGTCTAAACAAATGTACCATACCAGGGTGGGGTGTGGTGGGGGCTTTCAGAAGAAAGGAGCCTGGACCTGTGCAATTTCAGGAAGCTTCCGCAGTGCACCTGACATTGTCTCTAGTCTGGTTGAAAGCTGCCAGAGAGAGGTTCCCTTTCTATACCCTCAACAGGTGGTCTCCTGTCCTTGGAAAAATGTTCACGTTGTAGATAGGACCTGATAATTACAAAGTACAATGTTAGAACTGTTCTTCTCTATCTAGATGATGTACTTTATCTTTGGTTTGTGGGTAGCTATCATTTTCATGCTATCTGTGGCCATTAAAACCTGTAGGATTTTTCCCCCTTGCTGTGACTGAGGTGGCTGATTAGTCACTCTTAAGATTTCTGACAATCCTATTACTTAATAATGTTTAAGGATGCATGTTTTGAGTTAGACAAAGGTATGTCACATCCTGGCCCTGCTGTTTGGGCTATGGAGAAATAACATTTTTAAAACTGTTTTCCTTCACTGAAAAATGGGGATAATAATACTAATCTTGTTGTAAAGCTTGAGATTCTATATATATGCATGTGTGTGCATATGTATACGTAACACATACATATAATCTCCCCCAGAAGAGTACCTGCCAAACCGTAATTATTCAACAAATGATAGCTCTTATTAATATTGTTATCCATGAGGATATTGTGAGAGAATCTGATTAATCTTTGTCTTTCCATATCAGACTAATACCTGATCAAAACAAGGAAAGAAGTGTATTTGGCTTTGGTTTACTTTGTGGATCATTGATGATCTATTTACATTTATGTGTCTTATTCTTGGAAGAATCTAGTAAACAGTTTTAATCTACTCGTGTTCTCAGCTTGTAATACCTTTTGACTGATGTTTTTGTGTTTCTGTACACAATAGAGTAAAACCTTGCTTTTCTAAGTCTATAGTTTGGTGCAGCACAAGTTTGCAGAGGATCCAGAACTAAATAAATAGTTGAGGAGGTAAACTTTTACTCATGACTTTATCTGTGGAAAGTCAACCTGGCTTGAGTTTTCTTCAGGGGGCACTTTCTAAAAGTTCTAAAAAACTCTGTTTCCCCATCAAGTTAAGTGAAGTGAGCCAGAAAGATGTCAATGCTGGTAAAAAGTCAAAAGAAAGAAATGGAAAGATTTTGTGGAGGGCAAGAAAGTGAATTATGAGATAGAATTGATATTCTTTATTCAATAGCTAATTTTGCACCATGTCATGTTTTGTTGTAGATGAGAGGTTAAAGAGATATTGAAGATTTATTTCAGATTAAGTCAGATCTCACAGCTTTTAACTAAAACGTAGGCATACTGGAGAATGTTCTCGTGATCCTCAGGGGAAGTTTGAATGGGTTTCTGAGTGTGCCAAGAGATAACTTTTTGGATATAAGCTTGCAAGCAGGACTCACCCAACATTTTTGTTTCTCTTTTTGTAGTTTCTAAAATAACATTAGCTCTAAGATACTTCATAACCTCAAGAAAACGTATCTTAGTTTATTATGTGCATGTTATATAACATTTTCCTGTCACTTTAGACTTCGGGAATCAGTTTCAGTAATTTTAAAAACTCAGTACGGTGACATAGAAAACCACTGTCATTATTAACTTTGAAATCAATGAAGAGAGTAGAAGAATGTTTTAACAAAAGAGCTAATGGCTGTTTTCTTTAATCTATGGTCGGAATAATTAAATAGCATGGCCTTTTTATGTGACATTGAAAGAGAAATGGAGTCTGACTTTTTATATCTGACTTTTGTAGAGAATGTCTTCAGCAAATGTGCAATACGTTTCTATTTTATTCCTCTCTTCTTAAAAAGATGTTCTTTCTATCAGGAATGATATGACTCTTATTATTGAACATTTATTTAGCACTGGCAATAGACTCAGCTCTGCCTTGAATATCATAGAGCAGGAATAATCCCTTCCCAGTGGGCATAGTATAAAAAAAAGGTAAACAAAACCCCAATATCAAGAGATAATTAGCCATGACATGAGGCAAAGGTAGAACACTCCACAAGCACGCTGCTCTTTCAGAAGGCATTTTAATACACAGAAATGAATGTGAGAGAGAATGCCCACACCTCGGTGCTGTCATCTGGAATGCTGGTAACCAACCCCTCCTTCAGCTCAGTTAAAAAGCACAGCTGAATTGAGCACAAAGAGAAACCCATGGCTTTGTGAATGTTCCTGTGCCTTCCATGAAGCTTTATCTCAGCACTATGATGATTTAAAAGCAGTTGTGATTTTCCTAACATTGCTACGGTTTCGACCACCCAGCTATTTTGCTCCTTTGTGATTTTGAATGAATTATTGATAAAGAATACTTCAAAGGTGTGCAAAAAAAATATTCTTTTACACTTAACATTTATAAAACAATGATGTTGATGGAGGGAAAAAGAAAACCCCTGTCAATATTTTTCTGAGACTAAACAATAACAAAGTGCCTTCAGGATTCATTTTAATGAGAAATACTAGGTGGCTCTGTGCAAGTCTCGAGACAGGCAGTGCACACTAGGAAATTAATTATCGCTTGGCAGCCAGGCAAATGTATGCGGCTTATGGTGGCATTGTAGAAAATAAATATTCTTTTAATCAGCGATGCTGGCTTATTTCCTCAAAGGTAACATCAAACTCTAAATGCATAAGTCACATATATTTAGGAAAGGATTTCAAAACAAAGGGCTGGCTTGGCTTTTCTGACTACTATTTTCAGGTTAGTGTTTGCACAAGGCTTCCTTCACGTAAGGTACAACTGATCCCTTAGTCTTGGCCACGCTCAGAGAACAGGACTATCATTACTGACAGCATTTTATCTAAGCCTGACTCTGATCTGTGCTGGAGGAGACATTGACTTTCATGATGGTTTTATGGATCGATGATTCAGGTGGTTCTCCAGATAGCTCTGCTGGGTTCCTGGGCCATGTTTGCAAGTCAAAGCTGCGTCTCCTCCCCTAGGTGGAATTTCTCAGCTCAAGGATTCACTTCTTAGCTGCCTCCAGCTCCTGCAGTTGGCAGCTGACGGGGCCAGCGCTACTAATGCCGCCGGAGTCTTCAAAGCGGCAGGTGATAAGAGACGCTGGGATTTTAACAGCATAATGAATTAATTCGCAAACTCACTGAGCACAAATGATAACTTTGGTACAATTTCCAGTTACAATTAGGAGGGGATTGCATTGTTTTACAGGATAAAGGTATTAGTCCCAATTCTTGTAATGTAATGTGTAGCATACTGGTATCTTTGAGGAAAAGCCAGGTTCTGGATGTGTGAATTTGCCCGTGACCAGCTCCTGAAATGGATGCAAATTGAAATGAGTGATTTCTGTGATAGGAAAGTGTGCTGTAGCATAGCCTCTGTACCCAGATCCTTAAGAGAGGCTGGCAGAGCCTCAGATTTTCATTTTGCCTGAACTTTTATCCAAAAGCAGCAGAACCAACCCTTCTCCAAATTTATGCCAAACTTTTATTCTATTTTGAGTTCATTCAGGCTGAGCACACAACCTTCCTTTTGTACTGGAACCTCGTAACCATTTCAGTGACTGCCTTCAAAATCAACAGATTGAAGACAACTGCTAATTCCTAAGTTCATTATGGAGAGGGAATCATTCATATCTTTCCTATTATTTCTGGTGTTTCCCTCCAAAACCATTTCTTGTAGAAGAAATACAATTTTAAATCTCAGAGACAATGCCCAAAGGAACAAGCTCCCCCTTTTTAGGGTTTGACTGGCATCATCAACAGTATTTTCAAAAAGGAAATTGTGAGTTTATATGTTAATAAATGAGTATGTATGCTAATGTCTTAGAATTATTTTCTATCATGTTTTTCTTTTTCAGATTGTTGAGCTACTAAAGGTAATCAATAAAAATCTATTGTGGTTACCTGTAGAATGCTTGGAGTAAATACTAGGTATACAGGGTAATTAAAAAGTATCACTTGGTAATAATAGAGGTGATAGATATAATGATAAAATACTCTTTCTTTCAGATGACTGACTTACACTGAAATGATATATTCATTCAATACAATGAATATTCAATGTGATGCAATAAATATTCATTGGACACCTGTGCTAGGCCCTAGGGATATTGAGATGAGAAAGATTCAGTATTGGTTACTTACTATGGTAGACTCTATTGTTGTTCTCAAATATTCACCCTCCTTCTTAGAATAAGAGGATTTCTGTGTCCCTGGCAGTGTGTCCTGAGGGAGGGGAGTATACTTCCCTATCCCTCGGGTGTGTGACTGACTTTAGCCAGTAGCACGTGAATGGGGCACGTGAATGGGCAGGACACATGCTACATCTGAGCAGAACATTTAAGATGCACCTGGTTTCCATCAGCAATCTTACTCTTTTCTCTGTGCTGTGAGGATGGCATGTCTCAACAAAAAGCTGCTTTTGACTCAAAACATAACCCTAACTGAGTCCCAGAATGAGACGATTAACAAAGCCCCAGAAAATGACCAGCAGTGGTGTGCCAACCCTTTTGTTGTTGTAAGTCGATGAGATTTTGGAAGTTGCTTATTCATCATGGTGAAGCCCGCTAAAACACTTTGTGAGGAGTTCGACTATAGGATGTTAATCTAAGACATCAAAAGTTCTGACAGTCTGCTTCGAAATTCCTGACCAAAAAAGAGAGACTAGTTCTAATTCAAGAATCCTACAAACTAAAGTTATGTAATAGCCTTGAGACGGACTGTGAGCAGATTACAACAGGGTTATTCTGGCCAAATTTGGATACTGGCAAATTTGGGGGAATTGATCTTGGGTCTATCTTCATTGAATGTAGGTCGCTAAAAGAAAGAACTCTGCCATAATTCAGTTGTCTTAGATATACTGACCTGGTCCAAGTCAGCTGGTAGCTCAAGGTCAAAGCTTCCATATTTTGTTTATCCAGTGGAGTACGAATGAAGGCTTTCTTCAAGGCAGGCCATATGGCAGGGCTGTCCATGTCTGACATGCTATTGCCTGTCAGTATATGTTAGATTTCAAAAAACATTTATCACTATCTTAGGGGCCAGGTTAAAGTGGGCAGAGAGGATTCTCATATAAAATATGAGAATGTGTGTATGTTGTGTGTGTGTGTGTAAGAGAGAGAGGGAGGGACAGAGGGAAGGATAGAAACTAAGGGTTTAATGCAATTCACCCTGTATTGTATTTTTTTAAGATCTCTACTATGCACTTACACATACCAAATACCAAGTGAAAAACTCTACCATATTAAGGAGAAAAAAGCTAAAAACCAAGGTTGGGGAGCCTGGGTGGCTCAGTCAGTTAAGGGTCTGACTCCAGATTTTGGCTCAGATCATGATCTCAAGGTTGTGAGCCCATGTCAGGCTCTGTGCTGGGCATGGAGCCTGCTTAAGATTCTCTCCCTCCCTCTCCCTCTGACCCTCCCCCACCAAAAAATAAAATAAAATAAAAATAAAAAAAATTAAAAACCAAGATCATTTAACACATCTATTTTTGTTGATTCATTCCAGGATATATTTGCGTATACATCCTTTGCCATTTGCCTTTCCTTAAACTTTGGTACTAAGATACTTGGTGTGGTAGGCATTACTAATGCTCCTCAATGTTTGGTTCCCCTCTCCTCCCTTAGTACATGGCACATTCCATTCCCTTTACTCTCCTGGCAGTGGAGTAGGTCATATGACTAGTCCTAGCCACTGGATCTGAGTCCAAGTCCTGTATGTCACTCCTAGGCTGAAACCCAGCTCCCCAGCTTTCTCTTCTGTTGCCACAGATACTCTACAAGACATCTGCTCAGAGGATAGTGCCACCTCATGGCATCCGAGTGGATCCTTGATCCACTGCTTGCATGTGCAAGGGAGTTTTTGTGATCAAGAAATAAGTTTATATTTATTATTTGTTACTAATAAATAGTCTAGACCAGCATATAGTTTGTGAATACTTTTCATTTTTGCCTTGGAACCAGCATTTTTTATTTTCCAAAGTCTGTCCTTCCTGATTTCTTTTCTTTCTACCTTGCTTCCTTCTTCCCTTTTTCCTTCTTCTTTTCATTCCAAAAGTATTTATGGAACATGAACCATATGCCAGGATCTGTACCAGAATTACAGTGAAAAACAGAGACATAGATCCTGCCTCATGGATTTATAGGGGGGTGAGGATAGCTCTATTTTTAAAAAATTCCTTTATCCTATACCAGACACTCTACTAAACTATCTCATTTAACCATCATAACAACACTAAAAGCTAGGTCCTATTTTTATCCTTAATTTATTGATAAAGAAAATGACCATGAGCGAAGTAAGTGACACGGCCCAAATCATACAGGTAGGAAAGGGCAGGGTTGGGCTTTAGCCTTGAGCTGTATGTTGCTGAAGCCCTGGTGTTTAAACACTAGACTACTGCAAGGGGTAACTTTGCTTCTCTGGACAGTTTGAAGCACAGTTATTATTATTATTAATGCATAGCTCTGTCGAAGGTAGACAAGGCTTCTCTCTCTAGGCAAGAGTCTGGGCTTTGATGCTTTGATCATAATGAAAAAGGTCTCCAGAGATTGAGATGAGTCCATTTTTCTCCCCCTGACTTGCCTTCTGAAACAGAGTCAGGCCAGATTCCGATATTGCCCTCAGTGTTTTTATCCCTTGGTGGGAGGTGGCATTCTTTGGCCTCGGGACCCATGCTCGTGGGATGTCTCACATGTGCGAGGACACCAGGGGACTCCTCTGACAGTCCGCCATGTCTGAGCATGTGGAGGGACACAGGGGGGTAGGGAGGGGGCTCCTCCAACAGTAGCCATGAGGGTAACCTTGCAGTACTTCCAACAGAGGAAGGGGTGGTAAAAATACCCTTTCTTTGGGAAGATCTGTGGAACCTTCCGGAGATCCAATCACAACTTTATTTTATTTTTTTTTTAAAGATTTTATTTACTTATTTGACAGAGAGAGAGAGAGAGAGAGATATCACAAGTAGGCAGAGAGAGAGGAGGAAGCAGGCTCCTCGCTGAGCAGGGAGCCCGGTGCGGGCCTAGATCCCAGGACCCTGAGACCATGCCCTGAGCTGAAGGCAGAGGCTTTAACCCACTGAGCCACACAGGTGCCCCTCCCATCACAACTTTAAAAAAATATTATTTGTAATAAAAAGGAGAGTCTTTCCTCAACCTATGTATTGTTTTGTTTGCCCAAAGGAGCTAAGAGGGTTGTGAAACAAATCAGGTTGAAGGAAGGATTTTTGCTGTCATGGCCTCTGCCTCACTGCTGACAGATAGCTTATCTTTTTGGAAGAGGCACTAGAAACTTTTGCCTTCTTGCTTACGAACACTTAATAATAATAACCGTGTGTTAACCTCATTTGCTCACCCTGAGCTGCGGCATCTCCGCGTCTCAGCTTCTCGACTTCCTGGAGCCCACCTCACTGGGGCTGCGGAGACCCGCCCTGTTTCTCCAAGTGCGGACCGTTAGCCGCGTGCCTCCGAAAGGCCTGGGGCTGTTATTAAAGAGACAGATTCCAAGTCCCTTGCCAGACCCACATAATCGGAAGCTCTGGGGATGGGACGGAGCCCTGAGCGCTTTAACAAGCTCTGAGGAACTTGTCGCTCACACCCTCAACTTTGAGAGCAGTGGATGGGACANGGGGGGGGGGGGGGGGGGGGGGGGGTTTTGCTGACAGCTCCCCTTTTATTCCTGTCCTACCCCCCAACTTTTAATAGCCTTATGGAGCTCTGAAAAATAGCTTTTGTATTAGAAATAACCCACTAGGGATGAATAAATACTTCTTTTTAAGGCAGATATCAAAAACGCAACCTTTGAGAAACCACAGCTTCCTTGGTTGCTCTCCATTGCGCATTTTCAAATAAGATTTCTCTTCTTGAAAGAAATTTCACTTACAGCCTAAAAGGGCTCTTTTAAAACAATTTTTAAAATTAGATTTGCCTTGTGCCCCCACAGTACCCCATGCAGGCACCCGTAAAGACACCTGATGGAAAGCCCAGTGGAAAACCCATTGAACCCATAGAAGAAAGTGAAATATAGGCCCATTTACCCGTCCTTCGTTGCTGTTTTATTACCATGATTCCTTTTCGGGGGTTTCTTCTCCTTAGCATACACCTGTTCTTTCATTCAATCACCTCTTCACACCCTCTTTCTACATTTGTTTTAAACATATATTTAGGTTTTGAGGCTGAAAGTCTCCTCAGACCATTTACAACAAAGCCGGACTCAGAAGGATTAGCCAAGGGGAGCAAAGGGGAAAAGCAAAGATCTCCCTGGTGCATTTGAGGACTGAGTTTGCTAGAAGAAATGTAGTGATCAGAACTCACATTCTTGTGCGAGGCTCAGCAAGAACATATTTCAAAGTGCGGCAGAAACCTTACCCAAAGTTACAGGGGGAAAAAAAGAACAACCACCAAAAAACAATTCCTTCTAGTTGGAGCAAGTTATGTAGGCTATGAATTATTTTATTGAACAGCGTTAAGTGCTTTCCTGTTGGAAATGAGGAACTTATTAATTATTTTAAGTTTGAAGTAATTAAGCCAGGCGCTGTCAGGCTGACACGGTTTTCTCAGCAGGCGGCTGGATTCTTCCAGCAGAGTGAAGGATTTTTCCAGTCCCATATGCTAGAGCTACAGGTGAGCCAGTTGGTAAATATGTGACACCTTTTAATTATACCTCGTTGCAAGCTGTAGCTTGTCTTGTGAATTACTTGATCATTTGTTGCCCTCTCATGAAAGAGAAGATATTGTTGGGTTTCCCTAGGAAGGGGTGGGGGTAAGGATAGAGGAGTGTCTGAGTGCATGGAAAGGAGGAAGATCAATGCTATGCCAGGTATTTAAACATTATTTCAGGGCCTTCAGATGACCTTCTAGTACAAGTTCTGGAAAGGTTCTTGTCTCAGCAGGCTGAGCAGTTGCAAGAATGCAGGTAGCACTGAGCACAAAGGTTTTGTAGCAGGCCCCCTAGGGCCTGGGTGGCAGGAAAGACAGAGCCTTTCTTTTCTGTTTGTCTTCTTTCTGGGCTTTTCCTATAAGCTTTACCAACCACCAGCTGCCCAACTAGATTCCAGGTGCATGATGGAGAACTTCTGAGCTCACATCTGCTCAAAATAGAAATGAAAGAGAAAAAAATGCAAGGGAGGGACTGAGATGGGAGCGTTTCAGCTGAAGAGACAGACTTTCACATACCTGGAAATGTTTTCCAAGTTATTTATTTTTACAAGGCTAAAATTCCAGGGTCTCCTTTGGTAGCTATGGTTCCAACCCTTCCTTGCATCAGTTTGGTAAGAGTTTAGAACAAATTTGTCTTTGCAGTCCTATCCTATGCTGACTAGCACTGCCACCTCCACATCCAACACCAAGTTCAAATAAGTTCCTGCCCCTCCATCAGCCCTCCACGTAACAGAGCATGTTTACAGCCTGGGGTAAGCGGTACGTTCCCCATTTATCTCCTGTCATCCAGTGTTCGGGAAATTTTCTTTTCTGGGCTGAAAATTTATTTGTTCTTTACTCTGTGCCTTCTGCTGGGTAACAACTGGCTAATTTAATAATGACGGTTGTGCTAATGTCTTGATCCAGTCACTCATTTATTTAACCATTATTAATTGACTGCCTATTTTATGCCACCGTGGAAACATTACACAAAACAAATATGGTCCCTCTTGCGTAGAACTTATCTTCTAACGTGAAAGGAATCTTTCCTGGCCTCCATATGTGGTGAACCTGAATCTCCATCCTCAAATTTAGGTGGGCAAGAAATATATTAACTTTTGGAAAAATCCATTTAATTTCAAATTCAAATCTCTGTGTTTCTGGCTTAGTGGAAAATTCAATCTAAGTGATTTTCTTTTCATGGTCTATACAGTTTATACACAGAGAGATTGGGTCCCCGTATTCCCTGCAATACAGAGCTCTCTCAACAAAATTGAGCCTCTGGTTGTCACCGGGGAAGTGGCGGGGGGGCTTTAAGTGGAAGGGAAAAATTCAAGCTGCTGCCACTTCTGCAGGTGGGAACAGAGGGCAAGGGCAGGGATAGGGAAGAGGGCATGAAGGCAACACCAGCAGTGACAAGGTCGGGGCACAGTGAGGGACTAGAAAGGGGTGACCATAGGCTAGAGGGCTAAGGTGAGGGACACCAGAACTGGGCCTCTGGGGTCAGTGTTTGTGAGGAGTGGGGTACACTATTCCTGGAGTCTTATAGTTATAAATAGGGCAAGGCCAGGGGAAGGGGGAGTAGGGACTTCCTGAGACTACTTCCCCAAGAACCTACAGGGCAGGAGTGGGGTGAGGGAGGATGGCATCCAAGAAAGAGGAGGGAGCAGGAGGCCTTGGAATTCTGTTCTCTTGTGGATTGGGATGCTCCAAGGCTCAGAGACTGGTAGGGTAGGCTGAGAAGGGAAAAGGGCCAGCTGGCATGGGGCTGAGGGTGGGGAGATGACTGTTGGAGGACTAGTACTTTACCCAAGTGCCCCAAAGCCCTGCATTCAGAAAGATGCATGTGTGTGCATGCATGTACACAGTCTCTTGGGAACCCTCACCCCCACCTTTTTTCTTTTTTAAGATTTTATTTATTCATTTGACACAGAGAGAGAGATCACAAGTAGGCAGAGAGGCAGGCAGAAAGAGAGGAGAGAGGAAGAAGCAGGCTCCTTGCTGCGCAGAGAGCCCGATGTGGGCCTCGATCCCAGGACCCTGAGATCATGACCTGAGCCGAAGGCAGCGGCTTTAACCCACTGAGCCACCCAGGCGCCCCCCACCTTTTTTCTTAATGTGGACATGGAGCACATAGCCTTACCCATTTCCCAGGGGAAGAGCGGCAGCTCCGACCTGGTCATCCAGGGCCCCCGTACTCTACACGTACTCTGCCCAGCTTGCTGCATGCCTGTCCTGCTTGTTCCCTGTCTCCCAGGTACCTTCAGGCTTATGCTTGGTCTATCTGAGCTGCCCACTCCCTTATCCTGGAGAAAGCAGGGGGTAAGGGGTGAGGTAGAGGGGAATGGTAGAACCTCAGAGAAGGAGATGGCCGTGGTGTTCAACAAGTTACCTGAGGAGGGGGCGGGGAGGCAGGGTGGGGTAGGGAGAATATCTGTGCAGCCTCTGGGGAGCCCCCATCTCCTTTGGTGGCTCAGTCCTCAGGGCCGGATCCAGCCTCTACCCTCAGCGCTCACAGCCGGGCCTCCTTCCTGTTTGTGGCATCCGTGAGACGCAGACTGGGCTGGCCTGGAGCCCAGAGGAGAGGAAGGCACACGTGGCGAAGGCCAAGGAGTAGAGGCAGGAGCGCAAGCTGATGACGCAGAGAGGTTAGACTGCTTGTAAGGGCAGCAAGACAACAAGAAGGAGATGAATATCCCTGAACTGAGCCACAGAAAGATGATGATTGAATGACAGTCCAAGAATTCGTAATCCAAGGCACAAATCACCAGACAGCTCTAGAGAATACAATTCGTTCTCATCAGTGACTACCGCATCATTTTTGTTTCTGCATTATGTACACAAAAAAAGAACGCTACCATTACAGCAGAAAATTCTGCATTGTTCCGTGCAGCAAGTTTTTGTATATAAGATAAAGGAAATAAATGCCGTCATCACATTTATAATCAAAACTTGTGGACTCCAAGATTCTCGTGTCATAGTTCTATTTTAACTGAAGAGAACTATCCTTGTATCTGGGAAGGCAACACTAACACAGCATTTTTCAAATAACAGGATTTAGTTACCTTATTTTGGTTACTTTTAACATAGTGTTTGTTTTAAAAGTTTTTTTTATTAAGCATACTTTCACAGGCTAATTTTTCAGAATGTATACATATTAAAAAGTCAAATGTGCTTTTTTTCTGCCTAAAACTCAAATACAATAGCCAATATATATTTTTAATGGAGCCCTATTCTATAATGTTATCTTGCTGAATATGTTTTATATTAGTAAATATTCGTGATCATTAATATATTATTTAGGTTGGAGCACCTGGGTGGCTCAGTCCGTTAAGCATCTGCCTTAGGCTCAGGTCATGATCCTGGGGTCCTGGGATGGCCCCCCCCAACCCACAATTGGTCTCCTTTTTCAGCAAGGAGCCTGCTTCTCCCTCTCTCTCTGCCTGCCACTCCCCCTGCTTGTGCTCTCTCTCTCTCTCAAATAAATAAACTCTTCAAAAAATACATATCTATATATTATTTAGGTCAAAATTTCAACTCAAAATCAAACTTTTGGTCAAAAATTTAATACTCATAACCAAACATCAATATTTAGAGTTGGGCCATACATATATGCTTTTTTTCTGGTTAAGCTTCCTAAAAGAGTATAAAGTTTTAATGGAAAGTAAAATATCATGCAACTTTAATGAAATTTAAAGCACGTTTGCAAGTATTGCTATCTATTAGAAAAATCTGTATGTACAGGAAGGTTGTGGGTACAGACAGTTTATTTTTCACTGTAGCTAACCTCTGCTTTGTGGATTTGAAAGCACACAGTTTTACCAGCAAGTTTATAAAATCATGATTAGTTATAAACATCAAGTAGAATGAAGTTAAATGATTATTTTTCATTTGATGTATTTTAAAGTGATCCCTCATTTCACAATGTTACTTACAAGTAAACACCTTTTGCAATATTAAAATTTAGTAAAAAATTGAATCCAGCGTGTCCATTGATCACTTGACTCTGTGGAGATGCTCATAGCTATTGGTTACCCTAGGTGAATTTGGCCATGGTTGGGGTCTGCCAAAGACTAATGAACTG
Organism: Ailurus styani; assembly: GCA_002007465.1. Lineage (NCBI taxonomy): Eukaryota > Metazoa > Chordata > Mammalia > Carnivora > Ailuridae > Ailurus > Ailurus styani. Next base: position 181,396 of record LNAC01000677.1, on the reverse strand, counting down.
AACTCTGAGACTGTCTCTTGCCCTGTACTCTGTCCTTTCCATTAGGACATCCTATTTCATTATTTTTTTAAATTATTTTTTATAACTCTATTTTTAAAATTACTTATATCTTCATAAAACAAAGATGCAGCATATGTACAATATTAAAAGGAAGTCACACTAAAAAGACACTTAGAATAATGACATTTTTGATATACACATATATTTTGAAAAATAAGAAGATGCCAAATACAGAAATTTATCCCTAAATAACAAGTTTCTTTTTAGTGCAGTACTTTTGGAACCAGCTTGGCACTGAATAAAGCATATTATTATATGTATAATAATAAACAAGTTGAATAGTGAGACAAGGAATCTGAGTAATAACTAAGGAAACATTAATAAACCAAAGTATTAACTAATACTCTTGTCTAAGAAAACTAGTTTCTCTCAAACTTTTCTTATGGCGTGTGTGTGTGTGTGTGTGAATGTTTGTCTTCAATAAAAAGCAGAAATGAAACCAGACAAAAAAGATGTTCCTATATGTCGAGTTTTACACAAACATTGATATTTTACCTTTTCCCTAGGGCAAAAAGAGATTCTCTCCAGAAACTGCTTTCACAAATATACTGAAGGATATGTTTATCATATCCTTCAAGGATATCAAGGATATTTGAGAATCTATCTGATAAAGATAGGAGATTAAACAGTGGTGTAGCAAAACATATTAGACGTTGTATAATAAAAAGAACCCCTTTTCCCTGAAAAGAAGTAATTGAAAAATTTTTTTAATTATAAATTTCATAGCTGTAAAATGGATATATTTTGCCAACTTTCTTGGGAAGTGTTCTTAGGAACAAGAGCGAAGGGGATCTTTTTTTTTTTTTTTTTTTTTGCTGTGTGAATTTTGCTCTTTTATTTTTATTTTATTTTATTATTATTATTATTATTTGCCCCAAGGGTACAGGTCTGTGAATCATCAGGCCTACACCTTTCACAGCACTCACCATAGCACAAACCCTCCCCAATGTCCATAACCCATCCACCCTGTCCCTACCCTCCCACCCCCCAGTAACCCTCAGTTTGTTTCATTAGATTTAGTTTGTTTCTTATGGTTTGTCTCCTTCCCGATCCCATCTTATTTCATTTTTTCCCTCCCTACCCCCTACAACCTCCCACCCTGCCCCTCAAATTCCTTGTATCAGAGAGATCATATGATAATTCTTTCTCTGACTGACTTATTTCGCTTAACNCCTCCCACCCTGCCCCTCAAATTCCTTGTATCAGAGAGATCATATGATAATTCTTTCTCTGATTGACTTATTTCGCTTAACATGATACCCTCTAGTTCCATCCACGTCATTGCAAATGGCAAGATTTCGTTTCTTTTGATGGCTGCATAGTATGAGGGAAGGGGATCTTATAAGATTCTGAGTTCCAGGGGGATGCCCTTTGGGCATCAGTCGGAAGTGGGTGCCATGAAGACAGCTGTCATCTGAGTCCCCCTAATGCCTTCGCTCATCAATGACATACTTACCCTGCATATACTGTGTGCCAGCTGACGAGGCACCTGATTTGTAGGGTAGGGATTTTCTAAGCCAAATGGTAGGGAGCAGTGAATGACTCAGGTGGCTACAAGTGTTAAGACCTTTGTTTACCATGCTGCTGCTGAGATGCAGGAGAAATAAAATTAAGAACATATGATGAAGGCTGTCAAGGGCGTTCTAAAACGCCTGAAATGTTCCAACTCCCTCCACCCCTCACCCTGCAATGGATAAACCACAGGTGAGTGGGGGGAAAATCCAAGCGGGTCAGAGGTGTGTGGAGAATGACAGCTCTATTGGAATGAAGTGAGGCAAGAACTCCATGAGAGAGTAGATCAGCCCAGAGGGAAGCTCAAGTCAGTTATGAAAGCCTCGGGAGAGAAGTTCTTGGGTTCTTATGAAATCGGAGTTTGTAAGTTGATGTCTGTTCTGCTTAAGCCCAGAACTAGCCGTGTTTGTGGAATTTGCATACTTGAGAAAATGTTTTGAATTCATGGCAGGAAGAGACAGCTTTCTCTAAAAGTCAGGTTGCATGAGTCTAAGATGCTGAAATGTAGAGCATCTATTAAACTCTGGAAGTTTCTGTTTGCCTTTCAAAAAACACTTATTTACTTTGTCATCTATGTAAAACATTGTCCCGAGTCTTCTTTTCTGTTTCATCTCTATTTTGAGTCAGTATTTCCTTTTAACAACCTAAATTACCTAAAGTATAGAAGGGATAGAAAAAGTCCATTTGTAGTAAAAATCATTTTCTCTTCAATCTGAATTTTGTGGACTGTATAACTCTGGTAGCCGGTAACCTATGTTTCACTCAGCAAGTTAAATCCCGATTTCTCTGAAAACTATTATGCTCATTTATAGGACCTCCAAGATAGAAACCCCCAAAATGCCCTCAAATCCACGCACATGTCTGCCATTCCACATGGGCAGCACTTACAACCTTGACTCACTTTCCACTAACAAGGTAGCATCCTAGGACAGTGTATATTTTCAGAAATGCTAGAAATAAATTGACATTTGGCCAGGCATTGTCTTTTGAGAACTGACCTAGGCACCCATCAAATTCTGCACATCTTCCTTTCCTCAAAAAGGGGACAGGGTAGTCGTGAATATCATGAAGCTCACTTTGGTTTACATTTTGAAAATCTTTTGAAGGCACTGTTGTCTGAAGAGTGACATCTCTTTCTGTGTTTGTCTTGGAGAGGCTGTCATCGAGTGTACTCCCTGCCTTTCTGTGGGTAGATGCGGTCATGTCTTTCATAACGACTGCACATTCGTGTGGGTGAACTGCGTCTTTCTGTCTCAGCTAGAGAACTCAAGGACAGCTTTGACTAAGACACATCATGTAATAGGCTAAAAATTGAGAACAACAACAAAAAAAGACTTTTGTAATTTCAACCGGGATAAAATCGTCTTTTGTAACAAATTTAAATGTTTGGTTTAGCTGGGGCCCTAGTGGATAGTAATGTTCATTTGCATGTTGAATTGGTAGACTTCACGCAAACAAGAAGCAGAACCAAATGACCCTGGAGACTAAATTACCTCCTAACTGTGGAAATGGAGTTCACCTCAAGCCAGAATTGAGAAGAATTTGTGGTGAGCTGACAGAAAGCCTGGAGACATTTGCACACTTGATACCAGGAGTGTAGAGAAGCAGAAGTGCCAAATTAAGACGATGAATTTTCTCCCATTCTTAGTAAATTCAGAAAAATATTCATTATCTAATTAGCAGTGGAAAGGTTTGCCTTCTTTTTTTTTTTGCCTAAAATTAAAGAATAATTTGCTTTTCTTTTATAAGCAAGAGCTGTGTTAAAGAAAAAACAAACAAACAAATGAAAATCCAACCTGGGAATGCTCAAGACAGGCTGAGGAGAAAGGGTGTCATTTGGCCCCGTGTGCAACAGCTCTGTACAAGCTTGAGGATACCTGTCATCTTTTACCTCAATGAAAATGATGCCGTTTGCTTGCGATTATAGACTCCTATTGATTTCCAATTTTCACCAGAAACGTGCAAGTCCCTCGGGCTCTGGGTCTTGTAGGTTCTTATCAGTCTGCAGTGAGGAAACAATGTAGTAATATAATTGGCACAGTGTAGCACTAGACAATCCTATTCTACTTTCAATTTAGTCTTTTACTGCAGTATTTTGATTATATATATTGTCATATAGATTTAGAATTATATATACATATGTACATATACATATAAAGTTCTATTGGTTCTGATTCTCTGGGAGACACATACCCACACATGCATATACATATTCTTAGCACAAATGGGCTCAAAACCACCTCAAAAAGCAGAAGAAATTTTAATAGAAGTCTGTGCTTATCTGTGTTACCCATCCCGCCCCCCCACTCCAAAACAAACAAACGAAAATACCGAAAAGCAAATCAACACAGTACTCTGAGGTTGTGTCATCTTGCTTTGTCAGCTGGCTTTGACCTCCATCTCTAGAGTGGTAATGGGTCCATTATTACACCGCAGCTGCTGTCTCAAGAGCTACTTATATGGGGAATCTGCATTCAGCAAGTGTTTATTTTATGTAGGAGAGTGCCACCCAAACATTTCTGAGTTCTTACCAAAGTCATCCCGAAAGCACACTTCACAAACTCTAGTGTGTAACATGCAATTACTTTCTTCTTACCATGAAATATCGGGGCAACGCTTTTATCCGATCGAGGGGAAGGACTTTCTACCAACTCTAATTTTTCCTGTAGGATGTAGGTTCATGTTCTAAATCTTAACTTCCCAGTACAGATCATGAGGTTTGATGTGTGCTAAACTGTAGAGCCATAATAAAAGTCGAAGTGATTTGTCAAAATTCGGAGGAAATGTAAAAGGCTGCGTTTCAATTTGTGTCTGAAAAGAGTCGTCACTAGTAATTGCTTTAGGGAGCTGACCAGGATGAGAGACAGTAACAAATTTTAATTTCTTCTTTATGGGATTGTTACAAAGTCACTGCTTTGGAGTGGCTCCTTCCCACACACTAGTGCCTTGTGCCGTAGCTCCATTGGAGAGAGTGACTGCTTTCATCCAACCACTGCATTGCACGCGCTGTTATGTGAAGAGCATGACAAATCTGCATAGTTTCCAATCTCTCCTTCTATTTCCTTTTACACAACCTTAAAGGAAGAACATCTTTGATAAAAACAAAATGTAGCAGTAATTTAATCTTCATGTAGTCTTGTGATTAAAGAAAAATAAAAATAAAAACCTCTGGGTTTTAGCTGGGAACACAGACGAAATGATTTACTTGCTTCTGTACATACCCTTTATTTTTACTTTCTGATCATTCTACTGAGACTGGATTTCACTAGAATCCCCAAGGTAATGGGGCCCGGTGACTAATCCACTGAGCCATAGAAACCCCATCTGCTTACTCACTTTGACATTTTAATAATATCCCATTTGGACCTTTGTTCAATTTTGCTTTGTGTGCTACATCTTTGTTCTAACATTACAGCTGAAATAATTTATTATAATGAATATTATCAAATCTCACTAATTAAAACACACAGAGAGATTTTTGCGTATTTCAACTATGTATACTTTCCACGGGAAATGGACCCGCTAAAATTTGTCAATGGACCATCAAATTGTTCTCTTAATTATTATTCATTGTGTATTTTACTTAGGATAGGGAAAAATATGATATTTTAAAAGAAGCAATGCCTTATATTATTTCTACTTTACTTTGAAATACCAGTATGAAGTGTTTTTCTTGGTAAATACCATAATACATTATTCTAATGCTAGAGTAGAGTAGGAGAGCTTTGACCAACATTGCTGATGACAGAAGTAATATTAAATGCTGACTTATTTTGTTTTATAACCATGTGATTTCATTGAATGAAGATCGATTATGACCTAGTATTTACATACATAAATCATACATATTGTGACAGACTGGTAACATGCTGTATGTATTGCCCTTTGGGACTTGATTGTATTCAGCATATGTCACAGTCAAAAGTTTATTAATTATTATTGATTAATTCATATACTCCCTTTTATTCATTGCAAGATATTGAGGAATATTATAGAAGGAAGAATGAAGACTTAAATATGCATTAGAAGAGCCCAAAAATATTTTGTCAAATCTTCATAGGACACTAAATACACAAAAATCCTATAATGTAACCTAGATTTTATAGAAGGCACAGATGGTAAAGCAAGTGATAAATCATTTGCAGGATGCTAAGTTGCAAACAGAAAGTTAAGCACGATCCAGACTGTAAATCAATGTAGGAGTCCAAGTGTGAAAAGATTTAAATAATAGAACAGTAACATGCAACACATTTTTCTCTCTTTCCCAAGTAGTCTCGATATCATAAGAATTTATCTGTGAATACTGTTCTAATAAAATAATAATCTTAGCTTCAATTTATAGAGTGCTCTTCAGAATATAATACCTTTCACACACATTATCTCATTTAATCCTCTTGACAACACTAGGGGGTCAATACCCCTATTTAACAGATGTGAAAAAAAGAGGTTCAGAGAGGTTAAGTGGGTTGTGCAATGTCGCACATCTAAGAAGCAGTTGAGCAGAGTCTCAAATCAAGTTTTGACCCCACGGAGTTTCATCACCGTGGAAGGCTGGGAAACACAGTGACCTGTACCCCCATCTTGGAGCTGATTCATTCATTTCAGCCATCTTTACAATGTATATGAATGACTATGGCATTAATGACCATGCAGTGATCTATATCAGTCACTTACAGGGTAAATAAATGGATTTACTGTGCCAAGTTCATTAGTTCTGCCACATATTAATAATCTTTACAGAAAAAATGAGGTAGAGACTTGAGATATTAATCAGACATCATGATCACTAAAGAGATGGCTCACCTGCATAATGGAGTGGTAATGCAGTATAAAGGAAAGGATGCAGGCTTTGGAGTTGCAAAACTGTAGGCTCAGATCATGAATCTTCCATATGCTAGCTGAATTTAAGCAAATTAATTAATCTTTATGAGCTTTAGCCTCCTTATCTGTAAAATGGTTTTCTTAAAGAAAGGATTAAATATATGAAGGGTTACTGTCACATAAGCATGAACACTCAGTAAGAGTTATCATCAGTGTGAATATAATTCAGACAGCATAGCTAAGCATCACATTTACTTCAACTAGAAACTTCCAAGGGACATAATTTTAAGAATTAAATTACAAATGAAGAATAAAACTACTGGTATCAATTTACTAAATATTTAAAGTATTTGAAGGAATGGATATTAATCATGCTGTTTTCTAGGTAGTCTGGGTAAACATTCACGATTCATGTCTAAAACTGTACTTTAAGGAGAAGGGAAATTACTAAGAATTTAAAGGTCAAGAATAAAATATGGTCAATGACATTGAATTATAATTGTCCATAGCATTTGAAAACAGAAAGATGTGATGGCATATATCTCTATAAAAATAAGAAAGCCACTTTATGTTTGACATCACCAGCATACCAATGATAATTAAAATTTTAAAAATCACCAAACATTAGTAGGAACCCAAATATCTAAGACATCATAACATTGAGAAACCCTAACACAAGATCATAGAGCAAGAGAACTCAAATAAGCAAAACCCAGGAAAACAGCTATTAGAACCACATTAGAACCAACAGATGCTTTATATGCATATATTTAATCTGAAAGGTAAGAATAGCCAATCAATAGCAAAGCATCCTATGATGATGAAAGCTTCAGTTCTCTCATGAGAAGAATCCAGATGGCAACTGATGATAAATCATTTAATTTTTGTAACTATATTTTCACTAGATTTTTAAATGGTGTAACTTATGAGGGAGTAACACTGTATCTGGGTTGAATTGGGTCCACCAATTTGTGAGTCTACAAGTAGAAGGAAATCAGTCTCAACAGTTTGAATCTAATAGGTAATGACTGATTAGCCCAATAGAGAATCTTACTCAGATTTTTATACCAACTTTTTCTCTCTTCATATAATAGATGTGATCAAAGGATAACTAAAATTGCATGGAAAAATCCAAGAAATCAGAGGTAATGAGATATTATTTGCTATAAGATAAGGAAGGAAAGAGAAAGAATTCTATGGAGAAAACCCACAGGGACAAGGTCAGGGACTTCTTGTCTCCCTGACCTTGACAATAAGATCAACGATAGCATCCTCTCGACCATGGGAAAAGAATAAATGAAAAAGATAAAAAAGACAAGGAGCCAGAAATGTAACACTGGAATCATAACATGAGACATTATCTTGAGTTGCATCAGTTTATATTTTCAAATACAGAAAATTCACCAGGCAACTGGACTGGTAGAGATAAAAGAAATACTCTTAAATTCCAAAGATGTTTTAGGCTTAACAAAATTTTGAAAAAACGTGAATCCAGCTAAAGTCTTCAATAAATGAATCAACAGAATGTTTCTCCTTTGCAAAGATACTTACAAACTAAAAAAAAAATTTGAAGAGTATTCAAGTCAACATGAGTCTAGACTCTGTCAACAATCCCCAGATCCCAAAAGAAAATTTTCAGTCTGGCATGTAAGAAGATTGCAAGTCTCCATTTCATCCTAACAACAAGGAAAAGCTGAACAACTAAAAAATCAACAACTCTTCTTGGATCCATAAGGGAAGTGAGGTCACAGGGCAAACTACTATTCCCCAGATTGGAGAGACCTACAGGTAAATACAGAGAATCAAACATTACAAATGGAGAAATGCATGAGAAGTAACCTCCGTGGGAACCAGTACCAGGGTAGGGAAATCTAAAATGTGATTGACAAATTGCTGGAGGCTCAGTGTGTACAACTCAGAGTTAAAAACTCCAGGAGGACCCAGTTATAAAGAGGTCCCCATACTTATGTAAGTTTTACCCTCAACTTACCCTGGTTCTCACAGCGCATACTGGAGAAAAATCCCCCTGTGCTTCTGGCAGAAGGAGGGGAAATCTGAGATATGTCAGAAACCCTGTTCTTCTTAACAAAAATGAAATTGTGAGAAATTATTTAAATAGAACCTAACCTTCTGGGGGTTTATTAGAGCTTAACTGACCCAGGAAAAGGGAAATACCTAATTCTAGCCCAGTCTAGCCATCCTCTCCCACCTAAGAGATAGAGAGAGGAAGGGAACTAAAAAATATGTATTGTGCTCACAATACAAAGATACAGGCATGCTGGTGTGCCTGCGTGGCTCAGCTGGTTGAGCACCTGTCTTTGGCTCAGATTATGATTCCAGAGTTCTGAGTTCAAGCCCCATATTGGACTCCCTGCTCAGCGAGGAGTCTATTCTCCCCTGCCCCTATACCTGCTCCTTCTCTCCCCTCTCTATTTCTCTCTCTCAAACAAATAAATAAAATCTTAAAAAAAAAATACAGGCCTGCTAAAAACCTGAGACCCTACCATAAGACTGTAGAATGCTTCCTCTCCCCCTACAACTTACTACCACATTACTAAAGGCCTACTGATAGTGGTTCCTTTTACCCAGACAGCATGTCCCTCTACCAAGAAAAAATTACAGGATGTAGTAAAAGGCAAAAAACCCCACAGTTTGAAAAGTTAGAGTAAGCATCCAAACCAGACTCATGTACAACAGAGATGTTGGAATGATCAAACCAGGAATTTAAAACAACTATGATTAAGATGCTAAGGGCTGTAATAGATAAAGCAGACAAAATGCAAGAGCAGATAGGTAATGTAAGCAGAGAGGTGGAAATTCTAAGAAAAAAACAAAAATAAATGATTAAAAGGCAATGAACAGAAATTAAAAATGCTTCAATGGGTTTATTTGTCGACTGGACACAATAAGGAAAGAATTTTTAAGCTTTAAGACATTCAACAGAAACTTCCAAAACTAGGCACCTGGGTGGCTCAGTGGGTTAAAGCCTCTGCCTTAGGCTCAGGTCATGGTCTCAGGGTCCTGGGATTGGGGCCTCATTGGGCTCCCTGCTCAGTGGGGAGCCTGCTTCCTCCTTTCTCTCTGCTTGCCTCTCTGCCTGCTTGTGATCTCTCTCTCTCTCTCTCTCTCTCTCTCTGTGTCAAATAAATAAATAAAATCTTAAAAAAAAAAAGAAAGAAAGAAACTTACAAAACTGAAAAGGAAAGAGAGAAAAGGTTAAAAAAAATTCAGAGCCGAATATTCAAGAAGTTTGGTACAATTTTAAAAAACATAACATAGGCATAACGGTAATACCAGAAGAAGAAACAAACAAATGAACAGACAGAAAACAAGAAATATTTGAAGCAATAATGGCTGAAAATTTCCTCTGAATTAGTGTCAGACACCAAACCACAGATCCAGGAAGCTCAGAGAACATCACACAGGAAAAAATGACAGAAATAGCTCATCATTTTCAAACTACAGAAAAACAAAGACAAAGAAAAAGTTCTGAAGGGAGTCAGAGGGATAAAATGCCTTACCAATAGAGGAGCAAAGATAAGAATTACATCCAACTTCTCCTCAGAAACTGTGCAAGCAAAAAGAAGCTGATGTGAAATACTTAAAGTGTTAAGAGAAGAAACCACCAACCTAGAATTCTGTACCCTGCAAAATTGTACTGCAAAAGAGAAGGAGCAATAAAGATTTTCTCAGACAAGCAATCCTCAGATGCCTCAGTTAGTCCGTTTATCACATAGCAAACATCAAATAAGTGAAGCATGGGTAAGGAAATAATATCCTGTTAGAGTGTTTGGAGATGAAAGGTAGGTAATCTTAGCAGCTTCACAAAATGTTAGGTCCATTTGCAATATTTCAACATAGAGTAAAATCTTTTTTTTTAAGATTTATTTATTTATTTGTTGACAGAGAGAGAGAAAGAGAGATATACAGACAGAGAGCACAAGCAGGGGGAGGAGCAGATAGAGGGAGAAACAGGCTCCCCACCCAGCAGGGAGCCAGATACAGGGCTCAATCCCAGGATCCTGGAATCATGATCTGAGCTAAAGGCAGACACTCAACTGTCTGAGCCATGCAGACGCCCCTAGAGTAAAATCTTAACTAAGTGATAGCTGTAGTTAACCAGAGTCACCTATAATTCCAAGGTAAAAGTTTTAATAGAAAGAGATAACTTTCAAGCAAATAAGCTCCTACAGGAATACATATAATTATATATATATAGCCCCTGATTTCAGTATGCTTTTGGACCAGTCATGTCCTCCTTCTTAATCTGGGTGTAGGCAGCTCCAGAGTGTCATGTTCCAATGTTCATCTCTCATTTGATTACTTGAAATTCAGAGTATATTTTTCAAGAGCATCAATATACTAGATGATGGTTTGCATATTAAACCCACAAAAGACCTGAACAGATGATATGCTTTACATTTATAATTTAAAAAATTATAGGGTTGCAATACCAGTAGTTAAAATATAAATTAAGTAAAGGCAATATTCACCATCTTTGAGTTTCATATTAACACACAGGTAAATGTGTTGATTTTGTGATTGATTTGGGTGTTTCCACTAATGTCTAAAGTCCTTCTAACATCCTACAAGTCAATGACTCTTTGAAAGCTTAATCATGTTTACTATGGCAGAATATTAGTTTTGGATCAAATTTATGAGACAGCAGGATTACATATTTTATGAGATGTGAATTCTCTTTATAGCACAATGGTTTCTCTTCAGTAATCAAATATACAGTCTATTTGTACTATTTTAGTATTTTAAAATCCTATAAAATCTAATTTTAGTGTTTTTGGTGCCTTTGCTTTTTAGAAAGATTATCATTCATATTTATAATTTATTAGATGGTAAGTCCTTCATTAAGAATATGTTCAAATCATAACATTATTCCAAGCTGCTTTATAACTCAGTTTCCAGAAATGCACTGTGGCAAATAAAATAAAATCAAAAGGAGGTTCCATATAGTTAATTTCGAGTTGAATAGGATAATTGATCAGGAAGCTATCTTTCTATATTATGTCACTTCTCAAAATGTATGTGGAAATAGGGATGTTAATAAATGTTAGAAAAAAATGGAGTTCTGTGGGAAAATTAAATCTCAAAAATGCTGAATTGAATACAGTTAAAAAGATTTTTTAATTGTAGTACTCTTCAGAGTTCTGATATGTCATTGTACATATGGATCTCCAAAAAGGAGGCTATAACATCTATCTTTTCTAAAACTAAATTGGCTCCAAAACATCTTCCCAAACCTTAATTTTTCATGAAACACACTTAGGGGAATTTATCCTTTTAAAACTGAAAGAAGAAATGTTAAAATGTTATAAAAGACTATGGAGGAGGAAAAGATTATTAAGGGAGGAAGGAACTGATTTGGAGAAACCAGCCAGTTTAGGGGACTAAAAATGATACAGTCAGTTGAGGCAGGATGGCTTTAGAGTTAGATGAATTTAATCTCACTTCTAGCCATTTCTAGGTCTATAAACTTCATCAAGTTGTATCATCTTTTTGGGCCTCAGTTCCTTTAACTTTGTAAAAGAGAAATAACAATAACAACCTTAGAGAGTATTTTTGAAGACCACAGTTAAGTTATTGGAAAACCAAAAAAGGAGAGTCTTGATCTGTAGTTGAATTACCTGGAATAATTACTCATGGTTGAATAAGGAACCAGGAGAAACAAAAGAAAACCAGCTTTATCTTGAATATACACAATGGAACTCTAGTGAAAATAAGGTTTATGATAGTGGGGAGGGAGGAGCAAAGCTAATTATATTTGTTCAATAGCTAGACTCATCCTTCTGAAGAACATGAGTGAAAATGTTGGACTGGATATGTGCATTGCCAGGTGTTATTAAATATTTAACAATCAGTTTTCTAGGAAAAAAAGTGTCCTAATTTCTTGTATTTGTCAAATTTCATGGTGTAGACTCCTACCATAGCTGATTTTGAGTTACCATACAATATCACTGACTGCATAGTTGTGAAGAGATGTTCACAATTCAACTTCAGGGCCCGGTACAAGTCAGGTCCAGCATACCACTGTGTATGCACGTGTATCATATATATGTGACCTTACATGTATGGAAACGCTGACAAAATGGTTTATTGTATCAGACTAAATCTAAATGAAGTTAAACACTGATGCTGCTTAGAGGTCATCTGCTGAAGTTGATGACTTTGAGCTTTAGACTATGTGGTGTCCTGAGCTTAAGGAATGAGAGACTAAGCTCTGGCCCATACAAGATGGAGATTTATATCCTTGTAAAGGGACCCTAAGAGCTAGATCTTTAGTGTACTCAAAAGTAATTTCAACCCTCCTCCAGTCGCTTGGGGACTAAATGGAAATTTGACATTAAGCTAATCAGATAAGGAAGAAAACCCAAATTGCTTTGGAGAAGTTTTAACCACTAGCTCTCAAATGGATTGGTAGCCCACATGAGTGTTTCAAAACACTCTGTAAATCTCAAGTACCTCTACACTTGATACAAGAAAATGCCAATTATCTCTGGGGAGTGCACCTTTATCTCAGGCCTCAAACTACATCCATAAGCAATTTTGAAAGGAAAATGAACATTTTACAATTAAAAAAAATATTAGGTACAGAAAAAAAAACATGGTACTGTGAGTAAGACCAGCAAAAACAGCATAAAGCAAAAACAGATCCCCAGAGACTTTAGATATCAGAAGAGAAAACAAACACGGTTATTAGGTTTAAAGAAATAAAAGAAAAACTTAAAAAATTTCTAGGAAACAGAAAACAAGGGATTACCATATTTAAAAAAAATAGAATTTATAAAATTGAAAAAAATAATACTGTAAATCAGGGCTTCTTATAGTTTAACACACATACAAATTAGCTAGAGATCTTGCCAAAACACAGATTCCTGGACCCTACTCTCATAGATTCCAACTTAATCAGTCTGAGGTCAGGCCCAAGAATTTTCACGTCTAACACGCTCATAGGTGATACCAGTGCTGGGGCTCTGAAGAACACACTTTGAGGAGCACTGGTATCAGTTCAAATACCCAGTGGCTGGGTTGGAAAACAGTTTAAATTGACTGAAAAGAGAATTTATAAGCTGGACGGTAGGCCAGAAGAAATGATGCAGACTCCATACAGGAGATATAAATAGACAGAAAATATAAAAGAGAGATGAAGACTTCTGGAGAATAGGAGGGGAGAAATAAAATGTAACAGAAGCCTTATTTGAAGAGAATAATGAGTGATGATTTTCAGGTGTGATGAAAGATACAATTCACAGATTCGAGAGTTCAAATAAATCCCAAATAGGATAAATTAAAAAGAAAGAAAGAAAGAAAGAAAGAAAGAAAGAAAGAAAGAAAGAAAGAAAGAAAGAAAGAGGGAGGAGAGCAAGCTTTGTTCCTCAGCCAGCAAAGTGACTGGCTGTTGACCTTGTGTTCAGGGATGTAACTGGGAAGTAACAAAGTGTCACAGTTCGGGATGCTTCTTTCAGGAACTGGTCCAGGATTCCTTCCAATGTAGCTCTACATCATTAGAGAGTTCAGGGACCTTGGAGGGCTGGGAAAAGCAAAGAAATTGCCTTTCTTTTGATCTTGGCAGGAGAAAGGGAAAGCAAGTGTGTGTCCAGTCAGTTCATTCTACAGAGAGCTGGGATGAGAGATTGCATATAGGAAGTGCCGTGAGAGAAGATTCATTTGTCTCTAGAATCACACTTCAACTTGGGAGTAGAATCATGTTCATTTCCCATACATATCATGTATGATCAGAATTTGGTGTAGTTGTAATTTAGAGGAATTGCCTGGATATTTTCTTTCTTTTGTAAACATGTTACAGGTGTTAGAGCCTGTCTGGACTGGACAATGTGCATTAGTATTTAGAGTCATTGAAGGAAAAGTCATCTGCCTCAAATTTGCTATATGTTAAAGGGCTTCTTCTAAAGGGAAATGAATTCCTTTATTTCATAGACATTTTTAATAACAAGTAGAAAACAGAAGGATTTCTGTTAACCCTCACTGGTTGGGAAAATAACATTAACAGAGAATTCCATTCTCTGAGGCACTCCTGTTAACCTAAATTTTTGCTTTAATTTGCCTATGTATTTATCTGTCTACCATCAAAGGACTAGAAAATTGTGTTAGTTATAAATAAATGGAAACAATTGAAAACCAGCAGAGAAAATTCTCTCCTCACTCCCCATTAATTTTAGTAAATTAATTTTATGTTAGAATAAAATATATTTTGGTGATCTCATAGGATAATAAAAATATTACTTAGCTAGAATAGTATAACTCATTGAAAAGCATCATTCTTTCAGTCCTTTGATAAATAAAGATTTACTGATTATTGGAGACTTACTATTTGCTAGATACTTATAAGTGCTGGGGATATAAAGACAAATAAGAGAGTAGATTTCTGCATCTGGTTATGCTATTATGACTGATACCAGACTACTTCCCCTGCCATAATCAACTGTAAGACTGGAATAAATGAGCTAACTATTTCTAGGCACTGGACTACAACCAGCACAACACTGCAATCCTAGAGACAAGGGAAATAAAAGATGAGTGTCATGATTGTCTATCTCTGCCTGGGGATAATTTCCTGATAATAGTGCAGAAAGTGGGTGTCTGAGGAAAACATGGTGACCTCACTGAGCTAAAGAGACTGAGATCAAAGTTTGAGTCTTCTGAAATGGCTGGATTCTGCAGGATGAGGTATCAGAGATAGGGAATTATGCACAGTAAGAGCCCCAGAATATGGTGTGGCATCCCTTATAAGTTCATGGCTGAGGATTGGGGTATACGTATGCAGAGTGGAACCACGAAGACTTACTGGATAGTAGGACAGGGACACTAGAGGATGAGGGTTGGTGGCAAGAGCAGTTCAGGAAACACTGGAATTCTGGCTCTGCCAGAATGGAGAGATCATTTTACCTCAATAACATCCTCCACCCAGTTGAGACACTAGAAAGACCACGCCTTAGGAATAAGATCCACAACTGAAGTAAGACTCTCCCTAACAAAGCCTAGAACCAAAATCTATCAGATCTTCTGAGAAGACAGGATTTGGATACTGAAGTAACCAGGAAACACATTAGACTTTGCCTGGATCTAGAGAGCAAAGCATAATAATGCATAACACCATGCTTCTCCTGGACACAATGACCAGTGGGCAAATAAGCTATCTGCTAACACCAGAATCAATACACTTCAGAAGATGGCAGAATAGAGTCTCTACGATGCATTAGCGATAATGTCCAGTGTTCAATAAAAAACTTACCGGACATACAAAGAAATAGGGAAATTATGATTCATAGTCAAGAAGCAAAGCAGCGGTTAGAAACTAACCCTGAGATAGGCCAATTATTCAGCATCTAAGACAAGGCTTTAAAGGTAAACAATTCAAGTTCCCACTCTCAAAGTCATTAGAATATGGTAAAGGAAGCAGATAGGTAAAAGAAAAACAAAAACAAAGACAAACAAACCAAAACTATTGCAAAGGGTGAGATGAACAATACTAAAGTTTTGTGGTGGGTTGTGTAGTTTGGACACAAAAAAGATAATGATCAGTCTTCTGGGTGGATTCAAAAAGAGTTTGCAGATAAAGCTGAGATGTGTCTTAAAAGTTAAGCAGAAGCTCGCAAGGCTGTAGAGGGGAACAAGGGCGGTACTGACTGGGAAGCAGAAGGAGTATGTGCAAAGGCACCACAGCTTGAAATACAACCCTTTGAGCACAGTTGTGGTTAAGAACGCAGTTCTTTGTGAACTAGGGATGATAATAATACCAACCTATTCAGGTTGTTGCATGAAGTAATCCAGGAATAGTGCCTGACTCAAGACAAGCACTCGAGGGATGCCTGTGTGGCTCAATTGGTTAGGCAGCTGCCTTCAGCTCAGGTCATGATCCCAGGGTCCTGGGATCGGGTCCCACATCAGGCTCCTTCCTCGGCAGGGAGCCTGCTTCTCCCTCTACCTCTGCCTGCCACTCTGCCTGCTTGTGCTCTCTCTCTCTCTGACAAATAAGTAAATAAAATCTTTAAAAAAAAAAAAAAGACAAGCACTCAATAACGTTAGCAATTATCTTGGGAAATTGCTTGGTGCGTTTTGGAAGAAACTATGTACATCAGTATAGCTGCTGTGTACATACAGGAAAAAAGACATAGAGCCTAGGATGGGCCCAAAGCCAAATGAAATAGGAGATGTGAAATTTCCTAGCAGTGGTGGTACACAATGAGCTCAGGGACAGTCCGATGTGAAGGGTTCACCCTGGAGAGGTAAAGCCTGAATAAAAAAATGAATGAAGTGCCTTGTATGAGGCCTCCAGAAATAACAACAGGCCAAGGGCAGTTGTACTTTCCCCCGTGCAATAATGTCAATCCTTCTCTATGTGAAAGGCTAATAGACAAAATCAGGGTCACTATTCAAACAGCTTAGAGACCAAAGAGAGGTAGTTGCAAATAATCGCTGCAGATGAGAAGTGAGGTCAACACAGAGTAAAATTGCCAATTAGCTCAATATAAACCAGATGAAATGTACCCTTGAGGACATCAACAGGATGCTACATGAAGAAATACAAGTGTGATCAAGAAAGCAATGACTGATAAAAATGGAAGCATAAGTGCTTACAAATTCCAGGGAAAATAGCAACAGATCCTTCTTTCTTGTAGAAGAAGTTTTTAAATAATTTCCTGAAGTGACACTTTAGTGTTCATATTTTTATTTTTATATATTTTCTTTAATGCCTAGGCCACAGAACCTTACTAACAGTAACATAACATTCAATTACAAACGTTTCTATTGCAAACATAAACCCACCTCTCTCCATCAAAACTTGATTGAATGCCAGGACACTGCATCATGTTCTGAAGCATTTGAAATTTGTCAAACAGGAGAGAAAATGAATCCCTGAGATATGGGCTTCCCTTAAAAAATGACTTGTTCAAATTTGGAGACCATCTGGAGAAGGACTAGCCTCTTTATCTACGCCCCCACTCACTCATTCATCAACTGTTCTCCCTGGGCTGTGAGGGATGAAAAAAATAATAAATAAATGAGAGGAGTTCTAGCCTCTGTCCTTAAAGAACATTCGGTCTTTAGTTAATGTCCTACCAACATAAGGTATAAATGAACCAGTTTGATTGATGTTTGATCATTAGTGCACTCCAAAATATATAAAGAGCTCAGATAAATCAGCTCAATCTATTATGTTAATCATGAAATAGTGACCTCAAGAACAAAATTATTTATTCACGCTGAACAATGACCAGCTTATTGCTGATAACTGTACATATATGTACACACCTGTGTGCAGACATGTCTATGTATGTATGTGTGTATATGTAAATCCGAGAGGTGTTCTGAGGTTCCAGATTGATCAGCCTAACTCACATATTCTAGGAACATTTAAATAGCAAACCCTTAGTCTTTGAAGGCAGCAAATTCTTTGATACGGCTACACAGGAAGTATCATAGAATCAATGACTTTTGCACAGTAGGAAAACACTTTCGGTTAGAATTCAGTGTGGAAGGTTTTCTCTATCCATCAAAAAGCCAGGACTGGTTATAAAGCCCTTTCCAATGCCACAGTACTCTGAGAGAGACAGTAAAAAGTGCAACACAGAAAGAAAGAGATGTAGCTATAAAATGCTGGGGTAGAATTCAAAATCATGTCAGATTTACTCAGAGCCCACACTCTTCCTCTGTGCTTTCCTCTAGGGGACAGATCATGGGCTCAGAAAAGTATGAAGCTGAATCCTGGCCCTTGGGCAAATTTCCTAATCTTTCTCCCCTTCATTTCCTTCACCTTAAAAATTCCAGGCCTTAGCAAATTACCAGCTACGTAGTTGCACTTAATAAGTATTTGTTGAATGAATGAATAACTGTAATGAATAATAGCTAATTGTGAAGTTGTGAAGATTAAAAGAAATATGATTTATTTTATATTTGTATAATGTTTTGCACATAGCAGGTGCCAAATAATTGCTCCCTTCTATTCTCATTCCTTAGGGAAAGAAGTCGTATGTTATACTTCTTTTGATTAATCATAGCAGCTAGCATAGTACTAGGTCTTTATTGGTTATTTAATAGTACTCATTTTATGTAACAATAAATGGAACCTGGGGATTTATGTCAGGCTGACATATGCTAAGTACCTTACAGTAATGTAGGCAAGCAGTGTCTAAGACATGGGCTGCAAAGTGCAGACTTGCAGGCCGTAACTGCAGATGTGTTTGATTTGGTCATGCACAGTGCTTTAAAAAATAGTACATATTCAAATATCTTTACAAGGGCATATGTGCTCTGGTTCTACTGTAGTCCCCTCATTATCCCTACTGTCTTACAGGCTAAGTTCATGAACAGCTCATGTCTCTCATCTTTCTGTCTGCTATAGGCATTTAAGTGTGTATCTCTGGTTTAAGACTAAGGTAAAAGGATTAAGAATTGCACTAGAGAAACAGGCATATCTCCTTTGAATGAAGCACAGGTGGAGAAAAGCTTTATTGATGAAAAGTGCGAGCCGAGAATTCAAGGATTGTTATATGTCTAGGTGTATTCTTCACTCACACCACATATTAGCTCATTGATAATCCATAAGTTTTAGGGAAACTAAGGAAATTCTGATGGATGTATTTGCCCTCTGATGGAGGGCAAGAACCTTAATTTTGTTCATGGATGTACGCCAAAATTCCTAAAGTAGTTCCTGGAACGTGATAGGCACAGTTATTGACTAAATGAAACTGCACCGTTCTCATGACCCTATAGTAGGGTTTCCTAAATCACAGCAAAATGAAGAAACAGTCCATCCATTGAAAAGATGGTTTTTAATTCTGTGAGTGCTATAGTCTGAGTGTTTGTGTGTCCGCCACCCCCAAATTCATATGTTGAAATCTCCAAGGTGGAGGTATTAGAGGTAGGGTTTTGGGAGGTTGGGGAGATGGAACCCTCATGACTGGAATGAGTGCTTTTATAAAAGAGGCTCCCCAGAGCTCCTTGGCCCTTTTCTGTCCCGTGAGGACTCAAGGGGAAATCTGAGACCCAGGAGAGGGCCTCATGTGACCATGCTGGCACCCTGATCTCAAGACTTCCAGCCTCCAGGACTGGGAAATAAATTTCTGCTGTTTATGAACTACCTAGTTATGGTATTTTGTTCCAGCAGCCTGAATGGACTAGGACATTAA
Source organism: Ailurus styani (assembly GCA_002007465.1). Lineage (NCBI taxonomy): Eukaryota > Metazoa > Chordata > Mammalia > Carnivora > Ailuridae > Ailurus > Ailurus styani. Next base: position 161,840 of record LNAC01000677.1, on the reverse strand, counting down.
TTATGTACTTTCTTCTAAATAAATTTGGTAATAGGCTATGGAAGGATTTATTTGTTTGTTTGTCTAATGATTTTATTTGGGAAATAAAATTTTGCATTATGTATTATATGGGAGGGAAATTTCATTGGTTTATTAAATCACAAAGTCTGACCACCACTGCTATCAAGAGAAGAGTACAATGTGCCACTCAATCTTGCCAGACGATGTTGTCCTTGACCTGTTAGTTCTTTGGAGAACACTTGGTATTAGCTTTTAATTTTTTCTCTGTCTTTAATCCCATGTAGTCTTAGAGTCTATGTGTTTGAACTTTATTCTTAGAATGGTTTTCATTCTTACTGAAGAATTTATGTTTTTTTCTGTTAGTTTATATACTGTGTGAAAAAATGACCTGGCAGGTTTGAGAGTTCTTGCTATTGGTACAGAATGAAAATGTGTTTAATGCATGAATTAATGGATGAGTTGATAGGACGGACTAAACAAAGTCAAGGGATAATGAGAAAATGGAGATTGGCTTTATTGGTACTTTTTCAACCAAAAGTTTGTTATTTCTTTTATTGTTTGAATGTCCCAAGTAATCCTCTATATTAGAAATGGCATTATTTCCTGAGCTCACCTTTGGAAACTGAGGCACCTCAGTAAAACACAAGAATATGAATAGCGAGTATGTATCTGCAGTCAAAGCAGTAAACTCTAAGGCTGGAATCCAAGTTTNGAGATTGGCTTTATTGGTACTTTTTCAACCAAAAGTTTGTTATTTCTTTTATTGTTTGAATGTCCCAAGTAATCCTCTATATTAGAAATGGCATTATTTCCTGAGCTCACCTTTGGAAACTGAGGCACCTCAGTAAAACACAAGAATATGAATAGCGAGTATGTATCTGCAGTCAAAGCAGTAAACTCTAAGGCTGGAATCCAAGTTTTCTAACTGCCTCTCCAGTCAAACCTTGGGTGTTCATATCCGCCCAACACGAAAGGGCTTGAAGTAATGCAGTGAGGCACTGGAAGCTGTGGGAGGGAAAAGTGTAACCACTCTTGGTCAGGGGGGGAAAAGGGTGACTTTAGAGACAGAAGTTTGGAACAATGAAAACAAACACAGAAAGAGGTCCTTGGTTCTAAATGTAAGGGAGATCTGAAGAGGAGAAAATTACTATTGTCCAATTTTGAGAAGGTCAGAAATGGGCTTTTCTCTTTGGACTTAATGGATTGATTTGCAAAATGCCCCAAAAAGGTACATTTTCTATATTTACTTCTATTTGATAAAAGTTGCCTTGACAATATAAAACAAACGAACATATACACCCTGAAGAGAAATCTTATGATGTCTTAAAAATTTGGAAAATAATTATAAAATATTTCAAATTTTAGAAAAATACAGAGAATATTTGAATAATCACCTGTGTACCCAGACTCAGCATATATTAACATTTTCCCACACTTGCCTCACTTCCACTTTTAAAATTAAAAAAGAAAAATCCAGTTTTAGTTGAAGCCCCTTTCAGACCTAACTTGATCTCATTCTTTCCCTCCTCTTCCCAGTAAATTGGATGCTATGTTTTCCCCACTTCCAATGCATACATTAAGAATATAGAGCTATGCAAGGTAAAAATATTTCTTTTGTGTTTGCCTTTTTTAAAGCATATTTTTGAGGTTAAAAAATATGGACACGTGGATCTAATCCATTTAATGAATTGCTATGTAGTATTCCAAAGTAAAAAGATGCCACAATTTACTTACCATTCTCCTATTCCCAGGAGTAGCAATAGGAGTAAAGATATTTTGGTTATTACAAAAAAATTAAAATGTCATTGCAAATATTTTAGCATATTTCTTTGTGCATATGTCTGAATTTTTTTTAGAAATAGAATTGCTTAGCAGGAAGGTAGGTGTTGCTTCCAACTTTGCTCCATATAGCTGATTGTTCTCCAGTGTGGTTTTACTCAAAAAAAGGACTCCTGCTGCTTTGTACATTCAATAGTAACATTGAATAGAAACATTCAATAGTATCCAGATTTTTTAAATTTTGACAATATTTCCAATGTGTAATGGTATCTCATTGGAGTTTTCATTTTCATTTCCCCTGACACTGATAGATTGCCTCACTGTAAGTGTTGTTGTCATTTTATGTAAATTTGCCTTCTTACATCTTTTACACATTTTTTTTTCCTATTAGTTGATCTTTTTCTTATTGACTTGAAGGAGTTCTTTTCATAGTCTGGATCCTATTTTAGAAAATATTTTTATATGTTAAATATTTGGGGACAAGAACTTTATGAAAGGTCAGTATGCCAAAAAATTGACCTCCATACTGTTCTGAATTTTACTTTTTTCTCCCTATTTGACAATGAGACTGCATGAGAGCACCACTCTGTTGATAGGTTTTTAAAATGGAATTTTACAAAAGGACGTCTTTGGATGCAGAGAATAGACTGTAAAATTTCAGGTAATATTGATCTGTTACAATTGGAAGCTTATATTTTATACACTCTTTGATAGGGTTCACTCTTGCCTAACAGAAAGAAAAGCTTTGGCAACTAGAAAGTGACAGAGAGGCGGACACATTGCCAAATCAGCCACTGTGCCTATATAGATACTTTACTACTAGTTATAGATTTTGCAGATTATGAATTGGAAAGAAATTTAAGCACCTGGGAAGGTTAACTTTATGTGTCACTGGGCCATGGTACACAGATATTTGGCCAAACATTACTGTAGATGTGTTCTGTGAGGGTGTTTTGGATAAGATTAACATTTAAATGGGTGGACTTGGGTAAAGCAGATTACCCTCCATCATCCAGATGGTTTTCATCCAATCTGATGAAGACTTCCATAGAAACAAGACTGACCTCCCCTGAGCAAGAAGGAATTCTGCTAGCAGGTGACCTTAGGACTTGAGCTGCAACACTGGCTTTTCCCTAGGTCTTCAGTCTGCCAGGCTACTCTGTAGATATGGAACTTTCTGGCTTCCGTAATCACAGGAGCCAATTCCTTGAACTAATCTCTCATTATATATACACATCGGTTTTTTTTTGTTGTTGTTGTTTTGTTTTTCTGTTTCTCTGAAGAACCCTGACCAATACAGTGTCCTTTGGTGTATGGTTACCATAATAAATACCTTCCCCATTATCAGAGCCCGTTATATATTTCGTATTGCAGCTGGCTCATTGCACCAAAACCATACTCATGTCTTCCCCTTCTATTTGGAAATGAGAATCTACTATAATTAAGTGTCTGTAATTGTTTCTGACTTGGGGTTGTTAGAGTCATAAAGAGAGAAGATACCCGAAAAACATATTAGGACATGGTAGTTGCCTTGCCCCTCTACCCAGGCTGCAGTATGGGCTAAGACATACTGACCCTGAAGTCAAGTTGACAAACACGTATCAGTTTTTAATGCTAATTTGATGGTGATGGCCACCAGGAGGACTGAACGGAGAAAAATTCTGTGGCCATTTCTGAGCTCAGTGAGAAAAAGCCTGTGATCTAGTAGTGACATTTATTTCAGGAGCCAGAGGAATACATAAGCTCTCTATTTCCCAGCTCTAATTTAGGCTAGAAATGTAAAAGAAATTCTACCTCCCATGTGAGGTAACCCACTTCCCTGGGGCCAGGAGTGCCAAAGTTCTAGTTCGTATTGATGACTGTTTTTGTCTGACTGTCCCTTGAGAACATGCAACAGCAATAAGACCCTGGTCAGCTATTTTACCATCTAATGCCAGCTAATAGAAGAGATGATCACCCAACTTATTTTCTTATGTCCCATTTATTTGTTAAGGTTTTAAAAAGATTTTATTTACTTATTTGACAGGGAGAGATCACAAGCAGGCAGAGAGGAGGAAGCAGGCTCCCCGCCGAGCAAAGAGCCCGATGCGGAGCTCGATCCCAGGACCCTGAGATCATGACCTGAGCCGAAGGCAGAGGCTTAAGCCACTGAGCCACCCAGGCGCCCCACATTTATTAAGTAATTATATTGCCATTACTATACCCCAGCAATATACTTGCTTTAATATAAAAGTACTGGGCTTCCTTTGAATTTCTATAATATTTACAACCTAACCTATGATACTTAATAATATGTGACTTTGTTATTTAAGGTGTTCATGGCTTCAGAAAGATTATAGCTACTTGAGAACAAGACTGAGTCTTTTGCTTCTTTTGTTGTCCTCTGTAGGAGCTCAGTAAATCGTGGCTTGACTGAACGGTTTGTAAGGGACCATGGAGTATCAGGTCTTAAAGAGTTTGTATGTAGCTGCAGGGGAAAAAAAAGGCCAGAGTGTTCTTGGCATCACCAAGAGGTGTATTAGAATGAAAATAGAAAGTATTATGTTACCCTTGAGGGAGAACATGTTCTAGCCACTACACTTCCAGAAAGCTGTAACTGACCTGGAAAGGGGTCAGAGATGGGCAGTTTTGGGTTGATAAAGGTGCTGGAGTAGTTTCAATGAAAACAAACTAAAATGACTACTGTCATGACTCATTTAGAAGCCTTTGCTCCCAGGGAAACATCTATAATAGGGGTATAAAGAAAGAAGACTCCAGGAAATAGATTGTGAGAACTCCAAATGGGTAGCTTCTTTTGGGCTGGATTCCTGAGAGATCCTTGAGCCTGGGTGGCAAAAATCCCTGGGCCTGCTTGGCATGTGTAGCTTTATCACAGATATAGCCATCAGTCATCCTGAACGAATGAGGAGATCACCTCTGCCTTTAAAGACTCAGGCCTGCAGTAACAGATGCTTGTCTCTTAAGAGGGAAAACACCTAGCTTGCCTCCAAATAATCAAGTCGACTTTGCTCTGTGTCTTTGTTAGAGCAACCAGCTATCTTTAGGATTTTCCAACTAGATTCTATTTTTTTAATCTACCCAGTTTACTAAACTAGGCTTAATTCTGAAACATACCTGCACCTAGACTCAGCATTTCCTCATCTGTTATTCCTACTGTAAGCACTACTTGGGTCAGTTATACCCATGTCAATATCACCGTCATTTTTAATCCCAGGACATCAACCATGTCTTTCTATGACATTGCCTTGGCTTTATCTGCTCTGGTTCGTTGACGTCTCTGGTCATTCAGCTTTGCCAAGACAAAGGTATTAGCACTTTTTTTTCTCTGCAAAGAGAAAGGGAAAGTAAGTTACGGATGAATCTATAAAATTGTGATTCATTCACCAACTTTATAAAATTTAAGAACTAGAAGAGTAAAGATTATGTCCCTTTCATAGCAGATAGCAGGCCCAAGGAATATTATTACACTAGAGTTATACAGAACAGAAATAAAGAGAACCCCCCAAAAGCTTGAACCAGTTAAAGAAGGGTTGGTCCTTTATGTCGCTAAAGGAAATTTATCTTATACTCAGTACTTGTAATATTTGAAGACGATATTGAAAAGCAACCAGGTTTGTTTACTAAATACACCTGTTGACAGGCTGAAAAACAATTGCTTCAAATGAAGCATTTTTGTTTTCGTTTTTATGTTCACTACATCATTGAAGTAGTGTGTTTTTTAGGTCTTTTTTCATGTATTCAGCAGTCCATTCCAAAAGTGAAGACATCAGCTCTACATTTTTTTGGCTTCACTGTCATAATGGTAGTGCATATTTATTGAATGCGTGTTGTGAGCTAAGTGCTTGATATACATTTTTTTTTTCACTGAATCCTCAAAACAGTCCCAAGTGGTTGATACTATTTTTGCATGCACTTTGCAGACGAGGAAACTGAGGCACTCGGGAGCTAAGTAACTTGCCAAAGTTCCCAGAAAACGGCACTCCAGGATGTGAAGTCTGTCCATCCCCTTACAGAGCCTGTGCACTCCGCCGCTCCGGCACACTGTGCACAAGTGTGGCCGGCTTTGGGGGGTCGGCCGCCAGAGCCCGGCATCTCCCTGCTCTCCGGGCCTTATGTCAGGTCAACCGTGTTGTCAATATCTAAACCTGTTTCCTGATGAGATGATTCCTGCTGGAACCAGAGCCAGAAAGTAAAGTTAATAAATCTTCTGCTCATGCCCAGGAACTTAGTAGACTGAATGTGAAAGAGGCCAAAGCAGATTTAAAGTGATTGAAATGACACAAGGTGAAATGTGAGTGAAGTGAATGAATTACAAAACATGTATGGATAGTATTACACAAGTGAAGCAAATTCAATATCAATTCAATTTCTGACCACGTGCAGAGGGAAAACAAGGGCAAAGGAGCAGAGGAGTCAAGGGTAATGAACAGCTTTATTACTTTTTTTTCATTGTGCTACTACATATGGGTTTCTGCTGCTATTTATTCACATGCAGAGGTTAAAGTTTGTGTAAAATGCCGATCATAACATTAGGGAAGGCTAAGTTGCCACCCTGCAGTGGAAAATGCAGTTGGAAGTCAGACTATGAAAAAAAAAAAACCAGCTTCTTTCGAGTCTTGTAACATGCTGAGGGTATTTTAGAAATTAAAAATAAAGCCTTTTTAACAACCAGGCTGGGTTCTGTCCAGTGAGACAAATGTTCTTTGCAGGTGAGTGCCTTCCAACTTGATGCAAGGGAAAGTGAAACGAGCACACAGATTCAGACTGAGCCATCTCTTCTGTTCAAGGTGAATAATGTTCGTCTTTGAGCAGTGTAGACTCTTAGCCATCCAAGCAAACAGTAGTCAGGTGATGATATTCTATCCTCCCGGAAGATAATGACATTTAGTTACACAGGCCTGGGTCTGAGACTTGGCACCCCATTTTCAAGGTGTATCCATAGGCCACTTGGGTAGCTTCCTGAGCTCCACTGCCTTCCTGTAATATGGGGATGATTGTTACCTTGGAGGGTTATAACTAATACACTGTCTGGAAAGGTAATGGTAGAGAGCTCTGTACACAGTAGGCCTGCTGCAAATCATGGTAAATGTAATTATGTAAAGTGCACAGTGCTGTGCCAAGCGCGAGGAGCTTAGTACAGAATGGTTGAATGAGTTTAATAGAGTTAATAGCGACAATTCCACCTGTGCTGTTGGCCGTCGCGGGGCAGGGGAGGGGGGGGAGGTAAGGCATGACCCAGCTGTCAGGAGATTCTTGATGAAAAAGGCCAACTTTCATTGGTTCTTAAATCATAATGTATAGGTAACTATTTATTTGAAGCATTTATAGAGCCAGACCTGGGTTGCAGATGCCCTATCAATCTTTCGGTCTCAGGGCTAGATCAAGATAGCTATAAATGGGCAGAGTGACCAGCGTGTAAGAAATACCAACCCACAGACATTCTACTTATTAAACATGTAAGACTATTCTTCCTTTACACATACCCATGCACACACATAGGCATGAGAGTCTCTCTCTTGTGTATTTCCTCAAATACACAGACTTCTCTTTCTCCTGTTCATTTTCTTACCTTTCATAGAGACAGGAATACAGAGAAATGGTTCTCTACTGTTAGAAAATCATCAGTGCCAGGATAATGTTAAATAACCTTTGCAGTGTGGGGAACACTGAATACTCTTGTGGACGGTGGGACGTGTGTCCAGCTGATTGTTACCATAACAAAATTTTAGCCAATATGTGAGAGTTTCTGATTGTTTCAGGAAAAACTGGAAATCTGGGGATTTATGTGAGATTTACCAAATTTCGAGATTGACACAAATATTTTTAAGACACCACATGGATGAAATAAATTCTCTTTGCCAGTTGAATGTGGTCCAATGGCTTGTGTGATTTCTCTTCTAGGTCTGGCTTCTCTGAGGTACTCCAATGCCTGAATTTGCTGAGATTGAGATTCGCCAGCACCTGGGTTGGCCTCGGAGGGACTCTGTTGTCTGAACCTGTACTCTGAGCTCAGTAGGCAGTGGGGGACTGATATTGGGGCCGATACCTAGAAAGGAGGCGCAGCCCCAAGGGGGAAGCAGTAGGGCCATGCAGCCTTAGAGCAGGTGAGGCGCATGTCCCAGAGAGGCATTCAGGGCATGTCAGGAGTTCAGCCCATAACAGATGGGAGAGGTGGGAATGTGAGAGCAGATAGTGAGCAGAGTCTGTGTAACAGGGAGGAGATAGTAGATGTCTGTCTCTAAGGCCCGTTGACATTTGTGTAGCAGCAAGATTCCTGAGAGGTAAAGGGAGTGAGAGGAGCAAGACAGACATGAACGAGAACCATGAGGCAGTTACTTGTTTCCGATATGGCATAGCTGCAGTGTTGGGATAGATGGTGTGACACGCTTACTTCAGTTATTGAATTAGGGCTCTCTTTCCACCCAACAATCAGACTAGGCTCAGCTCCAAAGCCTAAAATGGGAGTGAGCTTGCCAGCCAGCTAGAACTCTGACTAGAATTCAGCTGTGAAAAAAAGGGACCAGGAAGGCCAAAATGTCAAGAGTGTGGGGTGACCAAGGGGTCACTGATCTGTCTTTTCAGTGAGAGAGGAACATATTCATGTTGGGAGCATCTGGAACCGTGTTACAACCCCCCACGGACAGTGAGAGCCTAGGGCGGAGGGCCTGAAGGAACGATCATGGGCTACCCCTAAGAAAGAGTTATCTCTGAAGATGACTCAAGACCTTAGGCCTTGAAAACCAATAGATATTCTGACCACTTTGTAGCTGATTGTCACCCAGCATTTCAGCTGGCATCCAGGCCTACCTGGGTGGCTCTGGTGAACTGATGGGACAGGCCTGCCAGAATCTTCTTGTAAGAGGGACTGATAAGCTTTTTGGGAAGGAACTCATTTCAAATGAAGAGGAGCCAGGCAAGACTCCATTAACTCCGGAAGAGAATCTGAATGCCAGCAGAGAGGGGGAGATACCATACAGTGACTTTTCTGGAAATTTATCTCACAGTTTAGCACTGACCCAGGTCCTGCTGACTCATGTATGAGTCCCAAGGAAAGCAGAGGGTTTTTTCCCCTAAAAAAGCCCTTAAAAGTTGTTTCACTAAATATTTTGGGTCCCCAAACCAGTGTTTGAGTACACTGATAGGGGAAGAAGACACTAAACAAGGAGATTCCTTCCCCACTTGTAATCTTCTCTGGGACAGCTTGGACACACTAACCTGTTGGCAGCAGTGGTTGGTGGCAGAGCCTGCGTCTTAGGGTGAAGGTGAGCAGGGCAGCTAGAGAAAGACATGGTTGGCCTAACAGCTGAGCAGAGTTTTCCCAGCTGAGCAGAGTTTTCCCAAGATCGGGGATGAGGTCCACTTTGCTGAAATCCAGAATTCTGGGGAGACAAGGATTTGGAGGAGAGTCTGAGGTCCTGCTTGAGTAAGCTGGAGTCAGAAGCATAAACTAGTTTTGTTAACATGACCCCCTGTGTGCTTACAATCTGCTAAGGCTTAGTAGACACTTTTGTTCCATTTTTAAGTCAGAACATGAAACACCTGTGTTTTTCTACTGCCAATTAAGCGTAGTTAGTGGACCCTTCTCACCTATAAAAGACCCACGCTAGTGCGACAACGTTAAGGATCACCTCAAAAATTTAGTGTCCTGAGGTTCTTTGACCATAGAATACTATTCCAAGAAGCCACTCTGGTCTGTGACATTCTTTATTCCTTAGGAAATAAATAAACAAATCCTTGTTATTAAAAGACATCGCTAGATACACATGCATGCACACACATGAGCCTGCACACACACCAGTGAAGAGAAACAGAGAAATAGGTAGAAAGAAAATTAAGTATGTAGAACTGCTGGGCATGAAAGTCATTGTTTGAGATACGACATCTCATTTATCTCGCTGATGGTGTTTATTGAGAAAGGGACTTTGTAGGACCACAGATGGAAAGCAAAAGGTGTAGAAAGTGAATCAATTGTGTCTTGTTCCGCTTTGAAGACTGAGCCTAAAATTAAGTGGCTTGGTAAAAGGTTCATGTCAGAAAGATGCGCTGGCTTCGTAAAAACAAAAACAAAAACACTGCATATAAAGCACATTAATATCTGTCTACCTATCTCTCTCTCTCTCTCTATCTACCTATCTACTTATTTATCTATTGCTACAACCCTTTCCTGGCATAGAGTTTGGATCAAGAAAACACCCCAAAAAGGGAGTAGTGATGCATTGTTGGGTAATTATATTATAAAGTGTTACCCCATATATAGGGTCTCTTTGGCAGATACTTGCAGTCCTGTGTTTTTCATCACAAGTGGCTTACATCAGTACTGACATCTTCCAGATGTTAGTAGCTTTGATTTTTTTCCCCCGTGTTGCAAACGAGTTGGCATGGAAACAACTCTTTCCTGGCAACATGACATATGATTCAAGGCAAAATGCATTTTAACACAGATGAATAGTTCAGGAATCTGCCTTTAACAAAAGTCATTTTGAGAGCTGTTTTGAATTTGTTGGTATTTTGTGACAACTTTTTCAACTTAGATGGGAGAAATCGAACCATTCCTTGTGATGCAATGTAGCTATTGCTAAAATGTGATTTGGCTCTCATAGTGAATAAAAACTTCAAGTTTAGAAGTGGACTTTAGGTATAAGGAACTTATACAAAAAAATGTGCTCATTGAAGAGTGCCTATTTGTTTTTTGGTTTGTTTGTTTTTTTTTCTTTAAATGAGCCCTCTAAAACAAACCAAATGGGGTCTGTGAGTCTGTGTTGATACCAAGAGCTGATGTTATAATTATTTCAGATAGTTTGGATTTTTTCCCCTTAAAAGGACTGTGGGGAGATGGAGAAAACAGATTCTGTTCCCTTTGGCTTGCTAGCTAGCATTGTCTACCTACTCCTCAATTTCTCTACTGTAAGGCCGAGAGCACAGAATGTTCTAGATCCTCCGATATAGTTCCTCTGCTTGCCTCAGATACTGCAGGCCTCAAGTTCTCACCCATTTCCTGTTCTCAGCTCTTGAGCACAGGGGAGCGCTGCACTATTCTGCCTTCTTGTGGGAAAGCAGGCTGTGTGGCTAGTTCGGGCATGGGCCAGTGAGAAGGAATGACAGATCCCACTCCTGGGTCCTGGCATTTACTTGCCTGTGCAGAACCCTTTAGCACCCCCTTCTCTATCTTGGTGATGAGAAGCCCTTTGTTCCAGATAGTGCAGCTTCAAACCACAGAGCCCCCATTAGCCTGAGTGCAAGGGACTATGTTGTATAGACTCTCCAAAAATTACCCACAAGGGACGTGTAGCTGAGTGGGAGCAAGCAGCTTTTTTGTGTTTGCTAAGATTTGAATTTGTATTGTGTTTGAGATTTTGAAACCAAAGAGAAATTCAGAGGATGTTTGAGTTAGGACATAATGGATTATAGATTCCCCAGGAACGGGATCCATGTCACATGCATCTTGTGTCCCTAGTGTCTTGGTCAGAGCTTGGTGTATAGTTGACTGAAGTCATGACTAAAATATAGATATAATGGTTATGCTTATTTTTTCCTATTGCAATACAATTTGAGTCACTTTGCTGAGTGTTTTCTAAATGCAAAGTATGCTTTCTAAACAAACAAGATGCCAAGACTACTGCTTCTCCTTCCCAAACTTACAATTTAATTGCTCTAATATATACATTTTAAGAAAGGAAATATTCTAGGAAGCTTGTTGTTTCTTTCATAACTTGGCAAATTTCTATAGCATATACCTGGTCTCATTTGCGAAGTCAGTTTACATGAAACAATTATAATCACATAGTTGTCATTATGTGTGATATACTAGCATTTAACACTCTTTAAAAGGTGGCCACTGCCTCTGTAAGTCATATCACATATGAACTCGTAGTTCATATACTGTATACACTCTTCGATTCTTAAAATGGCCACATGAGCAGGGAAGCACAAGGTAGCTGCTGCCCCAAGATACAGAGTTCAAATACATGAGTTAGAACTTGTGTTGTAATACTTCCTAGCCTTACCACCCTGGACAAATCATTTAATCTCTCTGAAACTCAGGCTTATCACTTGGAGTTAATAATACTGCTGTTTCAGGGATTAAATGAGTTTTTATGTTGTAAAAGGTTTAGAAAAGCATTTCGTACATAATAAGTGCTCAATAAATTTTGTCTGCTCTTATTATTTCACAAATGAAGAAATGAAGGTCAGAAAAGTTAACTAGCTTCCCAAAGATCACATAGACTGGACGGACACCAAAGTCCTTTCTTGCCCTTGTCCCTATAATGTCTCGCTCTCCAGCAAGAAGCAGACTGGCTCAGTCAATTAAAACCACATGTGATTTATCTAAGCTCTCGCCTGGTTAGATGCAAATTGATGGTGTGCACTTTACCTTTTGCTACCTCTATTTTCTCATATGCAAAAATAGAATGACCCAGATGTTCATTGGACTATGATTCTATAATTCTATTATCAGGGAACAAAGAGGAGAGAAGTTTACACGATGGAAAGATTTTGGGTATCTCATGCAGAACCTCGGTTTCCTGAGCTGTAAAAGGGTGATAGTACGGTAGGTGGCAGAGTTGTGTGCTTAGGAGTCATGCAGGGAAATCCCCAGCAGGTAGTTGCACATAGTAGGTGCTCTGTAAATAACAGCAGCAGCATCCTTTCATCATTCACCCTTAAGTCTAGAGAAGTTCTCCGTAAGTTCATTCATAGGGAAAAGAAGAACTTTCCATGCGCCTTAGGGCCATAGCTCAGTGAGCTACTGCTTAGCCTGTTTATTTATGAAAGTTCTTTGATTCCATTTAGTGGCTGGATTGCGGCCTTAGGGCAACTACAGAGCTGCTTCTCGGTGTTAATTTCAGAGCGGCGCAGCAAACTGAAGGAGCAGGAGGCTCAGGCCACCAGCTGCACAGAGCGATTCCCTCTGCCATCTGACTGTGAGCTTAGCACCAAGAATTCACATAAGGAGAGAGAGCAGGAGCGGGCTGCGGGGGCCCATCTTTCTGCTCAGCTCTTGAGAGATGTGTTTCCCTGCCATAGAAGGGGAGACTGTGGTGAGTGATTGGAGTCCGCATTGCTAAGGCAAAGCAGAAAATGATTTCTTATTAGTAGTACTTGTCGCATTAATAATAACAATAGCCATGAAGTAACAAAACAGTCTCTGTCTTTGAAATATAGGAAAAAAGTAATTGGCCCAGAAAGACATTACCAGTTGGAATGTTCCATATTTGCTTGATTTACCATCTTCAAGCAGTTCAAACAGCTTTGCACAATAAACTTAAATGCCTAAAATGTCCTGCTCGTGCACTGAAGCATCTTTTATATACTTGTTTCTATAGTTTGGAACACCCTTGTTGCAGAAATAAGAAATCAGAAGAGACTCAATTTATTTTACTGATATTTGAAGGTAATTTTTCCCTTAATGAATGCATCTGTTTGGATGATAAATTGTCCATTAGACAATGCTCAAGTGTTTTTATGCTCTCTGTTTTGATTATGGAGCTTTTAATGTAGTGTTGCCTCTACTCTTTGAATTTTCTCTGCAATTCAGTCACATCCACCAAAGAGGAGAATAGACTGGAGAAAATGCCAGACTGACTTTCCTTCCTTAAGTATTTTAATTTATTAAATAAATGACCCAATAGGTTGCATAAAGACATATTTCTGTACTTTGTGCTGATTTTATTGAGAGTTAATCCATTTCATAATGGTAATTAGATGTTAGCATTAGTGTCCTGTGCCTGCATACAGATAATGGCTCCAACACACAGCACACATAATGTTCAAGACTCAACTCTGCCTCGTGCTGAACACAATCCCCGGAATTTCTCTATTTGCTCCACTCTTCAAAGGGGTGGTGTACTGTTGGCTTCCTTTCAGACTCATGAGGGAGTATGTTCAATATAGTGTGAGCAAAAGACACACACAACGTGGGGAATTAGTTACACAGTTGCTGTTTCTGTCATATTGTTAACGGGAATTACACCCTGTAGCAATAGTTCACAGTGGGCACTGGAAGGATGTAAAAATGCATGAGAGAATTCAAATAATGAGTAGCATGACTTTTAGTTGGGTTGGATTTTAAAACCACCTTTGGAAATGAACACATCTTTATCTTAAATAAGCACTCTCTATATGTAGGCTTCCTGTCAAGATTGGTAGATGTTTTATTTCAACATGGGCTCGCCTTCCAGGGCCAGGAAACAATATTTGATAGTGATGCCGAGTTCCATTGGATCTTCTTGGAGAAAACTGAGCAACGATATTAAGTCGTCTTGACAAGTAACTTTGCATTTCCTAAATGTTTATTTCACAGTATCACTTAGCGCTCTGACCTACTAGAGAAGTAATCTTCATGACACTAACTTGCATAAATAAAGGCCAAACGAACAAACAAAATCCACAAAGAACTTTCCCTCACGTTCTGTGCACATCATTGAAATTCGGTGTGCTTCTCAAACAGAAATAGGTAAAAACCAAGTGCAAATATTACAATTTTTCTTTTTTTAAGCCATTAGTCTATACACAGTATAAAGTTGCAGGATTCTCTCTTTCCCTGACCCTCAAAAAACTACTTCCCACTAAACTCTAAAATTGAAAAAAAAAAAAATTAAATGGAGCTTCTCAAGTAGAGGTAGGGATTGGCAAGACTGGACTCTCCCTAGGTGTCTCCCAAAGGTTATCGGTTACCACACAGCTGCCCCCCGGGGCACATTGGCAGGAGCATTGGGCTCCCAGGAGCATTGTTTTAAAGCCCACTTTTAAATAATCCTATGTTGAAATAACATTTTAACAGTTCTTCCTCCCTAAAAGAGAGAACAACGAGTAAAACTGACCTTTTGGATATATACCAATATTAATAATTAATTCAGTCCTTCCCTTACAGCCAAAAACACTCATTTCCCAATCAAGGAGTTGCTGGGAATAGCCTCTACAATTTCACAGTAAAGAACACTCCTTCCTCAATAGATGGGATATGGAAAGTCTAGGCTGTTGAGGGTCAAAGGTACTTGGACTGTGCCATTCCTACCACAGCCCGTGTGAGCTAATTGGGCAGGGTAGCCCTAATGGCAACTCACCTAGTCCTGAAAGGGCAGATAGATACCTCATCTTGATCTTCCTTCTGGCCTGGTACCAGCACAACACCTAGGCAAATGAACAGATTACCTTTCTGAGGTTTGATCTCTGGCTTACACATTTCCCTAGTCATGTTCTTACCGTCTTTCTACTGGGTTGTGAGTAGTCCTCATTTTCTATTTCTTTGAAGGTGATTCCTGATTGGTACTTTGAAAAGGATAGCTCCCCCTCCCCCCATTTAATGTTGAAATGTGTTGAAATTCCAGGAGTGGGATTTAATGGGATCAGTCGGAAATAAGATTTCCTCATTTTTATTTTTATGGTTCAGAAAAAATAATTTATTCAATCAGAGTGAACTCCTGCTGATGCATTATAGTTGCAGCAGGTGTCTTCAGAATGGCTCCTGAAAAGAAGTTCAAAATAAAAACTCTGCAAAATAAGGAGTATTTTTCTTCCTGTGAGCAAGGCACACCGCTCTGGTGACACAAGGAAGATTTAGACAAGGCTGCTGTCCTCAGGAGTTTATAATTTCTTTAGGCAGATAAAACAAGTATTATGACTAACAGTACAGGTAACATGTAAGATAGTCCAAATTAACGATATCAAAAGTAAGTCAGAAGAATTCAGGGGTGCCTCGCTGGCTTAATCAGTAGAGCATGAGAATCCTGATCTCAGGGGTCATGAGTTCAAGCTCCATGTTGGGCATGGAGCCTACTTAAAAAAAAAAAGTTTAAGTTATAGGAATTCAAATGTAATGAAGCCGTTTCATTTGATCCTGAAGCCTCGAATGCACATTCATGATCATGTAGATCCTGAGGAACTTAGAGAACTGTGCCAAAGATGCTAAGGAAAGAGAAACTGGATTGTCTCTCTCCTCTGGGATAGAGACCTCAGGAAGAAAATACTTCTTTATTTGCCCACTGCTAAATTCCTGGCACCTTGTACCGTGCCTGCTACATAGTAGATGCTCCTGAAATATTTGTTCGGTCCAGGAATAAATGAATGAATTTCTCTGGTCTCCAAATACGTATCTGTTCTTACCAACCCTAGGTGGGAATTAGTAAATTTCAAATATCTACTTAGATAGACAGCTAGAAAGTGTTTGGCCATGTTTGATAGTGATTATTATCTACAATCCGGGTATAAAGATGGAAGTGTCTTTGAGTTAGAGTCAAATGGTGGGAGAAGTTTAGTCAGGAATGTTAGTCATTACAAGTATTTTAAACTATACTCAATGTTTGCACTTTTGGAATGCAGATTTTGATGCAGTCTGGTTTTGAAGAAGAGAAAAGGTTATGTGACTCAGAAAAACCTCCTCCATCTAAATTCTGTTTTTACAAAACTTTGAACTTGGAGAAACACAAGGATAAAAATTATTCTCATTAGTGTTTTTACTTAACTCGAGTGAATATGTTTCACTTCGGTGGGCATCCCAACGAGGAATAAAGAGTTGTCAGAAAGATAAGAGCAATGAAGGGTAAGAGCTCGTATGGGGGTTTGTGGTGAGTACCTGGCTAAGTTTTACGATCTGCTGTTATCCAGGGTACTGTTTTCAGCCTTGTAGTTTATCAACTGCCATTATGAGGAGCTCTTATCATTTTAAAAGTAGATTCAAACCACAATAGTTAGTTTTTGAGGCAAACAATTAACAGATGCATTAGTATATATGAATATACATAATTTGTATATATATATATACACCATATATATATTTAAGCATTTCCTCTGTTTGAATAACTAGAGCATTTATGCCTTGAAGTCAGTAAATTTTTCATTTATTTATTCAACAAATATTTACAGAGTGTGTACCATGGGACAACTAGGCATTGAGGCTAAATGATGAATAAGTCAAACGTGGTCCCCATCCCCATGGTGCTTTCAGCCTGGAGGAAAGTCTTGTGAATGAGCTCTTACATAAAGTGGCTCACTATGTAAAACGGGAAACTATGAGTAGTACAGGTTACTTTAGTGACAGATTGAAGGAACATCTAATTCGTACTTAGATTTGAGAAAGTTTCCGAGGAAAGTAGTGTATGTAAACTGAGGCTGGAGAGATGAGGAGTTGGCCAGGCTGACACGTCCTTTACAAATCCATATAGCTCATAGCATGGCATTGCACATAGATGGGATGTCAAATGATTTTATTTTATTATTATTTCTTATATTTTGAGAACTTGCCACAGATCCAGCTTTGCATCAGCATTGGAAGAGATTCAAGGAAGTGTAAGACTCCATGTCTGTAATCAAGGATTCTCCAAATTAGTGGAGGAGAAAAAAAGTACATGCATTGCTCTCTAATTGTTTTATATGTAAGAGGATGTAATTCACAACCACATGTGTAGGACAAGGAAATGAGCATTATGGAACATCAGGAAAATGAGAGATTGAAATAGGGGTCAAGTGCAGAGTGGATAGGGGGTATAACATAGGGGAAAAGAGACTTGAGATCTGTTACAGATGAGGTAGAATCGATGGTCAAGAACCTGACATTGAGAATGAATCTGGCCACAGAGGGGAGTAGTTGGGGAGATGTCCGGTTCAATGTAGCAGAAAACTACATTGTTGAGCTGCAGTTTTGACTGAATTTGATAGATCATAGTGCTCAGTTATAGGTCCTGAGTAAGGGAATGGCAAAGATGTGTTAATGAGTTGCGAAGAAAGCATATTGTCCCTCCTCCTCCTCAACTCAAAGCCCGTCTCCATACCGGTTTCTTCTTGATGGGCATTTTGATTGACATTTTGACCAATGATGAATGTTCAGGGGGCCTCTGATATGAAAGTAAGCTGTTAATTGAAAAAAAAAAAAAGACCTTAGAAGATAAGACCTGCCTTCCCTTGCCCGGAAAGGGGAGGTGGAGGGAAGCTTGCCTTACTAAAGTTACTCCAACATTCTCTCCAAGTTCCTGCCACCCCTGCTTCTACCAGCTTTCTAATCCCTCAACTCTTCCAAGGCAGTGAGTCCATGTCACCAAGTGGACTAACATATTATCCTATCTCACTCTTGCTGTTACTAGAAAAGATATAAAAATCTTTGAAGGAATGAGGATGAAGCCAGAGGAAGGAGTCCCGCGATGCTGCTTAATAAGTTTTGAGAATCCAGAGCAAGTGAGAGGGTCAAGATTCATAAAAATTCACTATTTATAATAAATTTAGAGGCTTTATATTTTAAGATAATGAGGGTATTCACTGAGTTTGAATGACTTCAGTTGTCTGAGGAAAACAGGTTGCTTTAATGCACTGTTCTCTTCCAGTTCTCTCTGCCTAGAATGCTTCCCAACTCACCCACCCCTATGTTTTGCTTGGCCTTCTCCTATTCAAGTTTCACATTTCAACCTAGAACTTCCTCCGAGAGGCCTTCCGTGACTCCGTTAGGTCCCTTTCG
The DNA here is from genome assembly GCA_002007465.1 of Ailurus styani. Taxonomy (NCBI): domain Eukaryota; kingdom Metazoa; phylum Chordata; class Mammalia; order Carnivora; family Ailuridae; genus Ailurus; species Ailurus styani. Next base: position 143,617 of record LNAC01000677.1, on the reverse strand, counting down.
TTATTCTCTCTCACAACACTCTGTGCAACTTCTCTTTCAGAACGCTTATCAAAATGTATCTATCTGTTGCATTTGGTGTCTCTGACTTCTGCTCCTCTGTGGACTCCATGGAAACAGGGAGCACTTTTGTTTTGTCCACCACTGTATCTTTGGAGTCATCACCACGCCTGGCACAGAAGATGCCCCAACTACATGTTCTTGAGAGCATACGTATGTGCACTGCTGCAGGTAAAGGTGGGAGTTGGAGGAGAAAAGTGGTGGGGCATCACCATAGCTTGCAGGCCAGCGGGTCAATGGCCAATGATCAAAAGAATTTTCTGCGGTTGTCAGAAAACATGGATTTGTGTTGAGTCACATTCTGTATTCTGACATCAAGGTTCAGGAAAGCTAGCTGGGTGATATTTCAGGGTTGTTGACTTCCTGACATGAATGCCAAGATGGGATCCACATTTTCTAGATTTGAATAGTTTTAATGTTCCTACAAGTTCCTGTCCTTTCCTCTAGTAATACTGTAACATATGATGAGTTGGAAAATATTCAGAATTAAACATTTAGATGAGAAAATTCCAAAATTACCAGCTAATCAGTAAATTAAAGGGGATTTTATTACCAATTAATGTGTCTTTGCTTCTACAGCTTCTTCTGACAGAAAAGGAAAAGCGATCCTGACTGGGGTTTCTGTCATAGATCAAGTCCAGATCTCAGAGCTATTAACTTGCTTGTGTGGAGCCATAAGATTTGTGTTCAGAGGATTCCTCCTCACATTGTTGTCATAGCTTCTCATTTTCAGCAGACATTACACACCACTCATCACTCACTCTCCATGGCAGTACCTTATCAGCATCCCGAGCTGTGGCTGCCTCTAGCGGATGAAGAGTCTCTCAGCTTACCTAAGAGAACATCAATCATTCTTCATTCTTAGTGTTCAGACTTGCTCATCAGTCAGTAACAACACTTCCTGCAGCCTTGAAAATTATTTCTGAATAAACACGGGGCCGAGAAGAGCTGAAATGATTGACAGCTCATAACTCCTCCAGTGCTTTATGTTTCAAAACCAGTGTGTATGCAGATGTCTCCTCATTACCAACGTTTGGATGTCACTTAACGTAGCTGCAACTGAGAGGGGAACTGCATGGGTTAGATTGTCAAGCATCTTAATGGGGGTTTTGCGCCTGTAGCAGACATTCTAGAGAGCTCTGAACCAGGGTTGAGATTTGAGGTAAAGAGCTATCACTTGCAGATGAGGTAGCTCACAAAACTGTGACATGGGGAAATTTGTTTCTGGCAACTCTTTCCGTTTCCCTGTATTTTTTTTTTTCTCCAAATCCCCACAACCAAAGTGAGACACCCCCCATTCTGCCCTCACTGAGATATGTCAAAGACTTTTGCAAAGAGCTCTTCTCCTGTCAAGGATTAATCACCACCACCTCACTCGAACTCCCAGTTTTGGACTTAGAGCTACTTGAGCAGAAATTGAGGTAGGAATGGGTGGGCATGAACATAGGAGGTTAGGAGGAGAGAGCATGATGGATTAATTAAATAACACATTTCCTGATAGTGGGGAAGATCTGACCATGAGTTTTTCTTTCCAAGAATCTGATGACTTAATTGATGAAATTGTATTTCTTGTAGGGGGTATTAAGAGTTTCCTGGCTGGCGTGGCTGGGTGATCGACATTGGGGAGGGTATGTGCTTTAGTGAGTGCTATGAATTGTGTAAGACTGATGAATCACAGACCTGTACTCCTGAAACAAATAATACATTATATGATAGTTAAAAAAAAAAAAAAGAAGAATTTCCTGGCTGATTTGAGGGGCATATTTTGAGGACAGGATGAGTTTTGAGGTTCCTTCAGCCATTTGATGGGGGTGTCAGTCTTCTCTGCCTGTGAATGCCAACTGCTATATTTGCAAAATTTGGAAAGACAATGATGGCCGCCTTCTGTTTTTTAACTGGTCGTGTATTGGATTTCATCAGATTCTGCCACTGCCTAAGGAGTATAGTCAGAATTCACTTGGGAGTGGCAGCACGCCTATTGGCATGGAAGAATGATCATAGAACTCAACAATGCATAACTAACAGTCAAGCTCATGGCCCAAGTTCTGGGAAATTTCATCCATTATCAGTTATCCTCAACACTGGGAGAACAGCCTAAGGCCTAACAACCATTTATATGGTATGATTTTCAGGGCAGTGAAATCAGTAAGGCTACCAGGTTCGTATACAACTGGTTCCACTAAATTTTTAACTCATTGTGAACAGGGACTATGTCCTGTTTACCACTGTCTTGCAAGAGAATGGCACAGTACTGGACCTGGAGTAAGAAAATGATAAGTAGTCATTGAATTAACAACACTCTCTTTGATTCTCCCCATTCACACACTTCACCTCATTTGCAACTCTGCTCTACCCTTACTTCTAATGAATGCACTCAAGCTGCTGGCAGAAGTGGAGTGGCACAGAGTTTTAGATTTCGTAGATATTAATTTGAGTAAAATCCAAAGATTTTCTTTACTGACAGCACAGTGATTTGAGTAGATGCCTTCCATGGTTATTTGGGACGGAAGCAAGGATAACAACAAAATAGAACAGAAAGAGATAGAGAACACAGTGTCCATGGAAAATAACAGGCCCATCGCTCGCAGTGTCTTACACTCTGAGTAACAGGGTGAACCCAGAGGTCAAAATGCTATGGGTTTTAAAATTTTAGTTCTTGCATCAGAATAAGATGATTCTACAGCTCTACTACCAAAAAGCTGAGATGTTCATTCATTTCAAGGTATTAAAATCTTTCCAAATGCTAGGCACTGTCTTAGACATTAATGATATGAAATGAATAAAACAAGATTCTAATCTATGAGTTGCTCATAATCTAAGGGAGCCATCTATGCAGTGCATTCACACACACACACAAAATAGTTCAGGGAGAAAAAAAGCATCACAAGGCACAATCCATAATATCTTTTTTTTTTTTTAATTCTGAAGTCTCATAGGGCAAATACTGGACCCAGACCAAGCCTCCTTAGTCTGTCAAACCATCAGTCTGGGTGGTGTGGCAGAGGAATATTCACATAGTTGTATGGTCAAGAACATGAGTCTCTGAAGACCACTTGTGAGCTGAGAACATGGACCCATTCTATTAATCAGTAGATAATAATTGGGGAAGCCTGCTTCTCCAAAACTTAGTTAAGACATCTTTAACCTTACTTTGGGTCAGTATGGGCGTGTTCATGAGAGTAGATACATCACAGAATGGAAAGCTCAGCAATAGACCGAAGGGACAAATAAAAGACGACTATGTACACTAGAGACAAATAAACAAAAAGAGGGAAATGAAAGGAAACCAGTTTCTAGAACCACTAGCACTTGAAATATCTGACAGGACCACATCAACAGGCTCTGCTGTATTTTCTATGGGCTGTTCGTGGTCTATTTTTCTCTCTAGACAACTTTCTTTAAAAAGAAAATCCAGATTTCCAGGGTTGGGCAGAGTGTGGGGAAGAAACGACAGGAGGCAGGCACTGTCAAGGAAAGACGTTGTCTCTGGAAGGAAGCGAGGGGCCAGAAGGCAAGGCTGGCTCCCTGGGCAGGTTTCCTTGCTGCCACTCCATGTGTCTTTTCCCTCCCACTCCTGTGGGCACTTTCTTTCTTGGCACAGCGAGAATTGAGGAAAGTCACGACAAAAATCCTGTCATGTGCTGAGAAAGGAGAAAAAGTTTTAGATCTTTGCCTTTTTCACAACTGAAGAGTTGCATGGAAACTGATGTGCAATTTTAGAGGGGGAGCTTTTGCCCTTGTTAAAGTTACTCTAACACTCTAAGTACCCACACTCCCTGCTCCTACCTCCTCAGCAAACAAAAACAATGAACCCTCCTCCCAACACGCATGCACATACCCACATGAAATGCAACTTAGCTGGCAGCCAGCATCATCTGTCCTGGGCTACCTCTGAGGACTGTAGATTTATCTTGGACTGACTTCAGACATTTCCCCTCTGATCTTCTACTGGCTACGCTTTTCGCCAGTTTCCTTACTGCCTCCCTTGGCTCTCATTAATTAACTGCTCCTCACTCTGTGAGTAAATGTGAGCCCTTGCGTTTGGCTATAGAGAGGATTATGACATTTTGCAAATGCACGCGCGTGCATGCGCACATACGCGCCCACACACACACACACACACACACACACACACACACACACACACGAGTGGGGAGAATATTTTGGGAACCGCACAGGCAATGGAGGTCAACTAGGAGAACCTGGTTTTTAAAAACCTGTTGAAGCAAGTAACCTAGAGAAAAGATGGGAAAATAGGCTGCTTATTTGGTGACATTTACTTATTCCCAACGTGATATTTTAAAAGGCAAATACAGAAACTGGAACTTGCTATTTAACTGAGGTTCAGGTATTTCAAAGCTTGCTTATCTCTCCAGCCCGTCTGGTGTTTCCATGGTGTTCCTTTTCCGCTTCTATTAGTCTGGGACGTGGGTAGCAAGTTGATGAACATTTTTAATGAGTAAATCCTTTTCTACACCAAATTTTATAGATAATTAAATCTGATTTATAGGGCAGGTTTCAGCAACAGTCAAAGAGGGAAGAGAGGAAGGCAGAGGGGAGGGGGCCCAATTATTGGAACCCTGTGTGAGACTCTAAGTGAGTTCTGCTTTGTCTGTGTCACCTTCCCAGCAGGCCCTCGGGAGGCTTGCCACTGGGCTTGTGATGCACAATAAGACTCGGTGATGGCTTTGCCATGGGTTTTCAGTTTTGTTTCTTTCGGGTTTCCAGGCAAAGAAGTTGTCTTGTCCAAGAAACAGATCCTCATCTGTTTGCTGCTCTCTGATTTTTTACTTTGGGTCATGCTGAAAGCCACCCATAAAACACACAGACACAGACACACACACAGACACACACACACACACACACACACAGACACACAGACACACACACACACACACACACTAACCTCAGAATGCACCACTACAGACTTTGCCCTTTAACCGTGTATTTGTCAAACATCCTCTTTGGAGCGAACACCGTTCTAAATGCCGGAGATGCAGCAGCAATCAACAGCACAGGTTGTTCAGACTCTTGGCTTGAGATGTGAAATGGACTCAGTGGAAGGAAGTGTAGACAAAATGCAGGGTAATCCCTATAAAGAAATGGAGACCATGGAGGACATGTGGGTTGGCCTCCATCAGGCTGCTCGTCTGTAATCAATGGAGTCTGTCATTGGTGGAGTTGGGTATGGACTTCTGGTCTTGTGACTTCCAGGCCAGAATCTGCTTACCGGACTGCACACTGTTGTCATTTGTGGAATACAATAAAAACGACAGAAAACAAAAAAAAACCACAGCTGAGGTTTTGTGCTAAGTAACTCTATTTAATGACCTTGAAACGCCAGATAGGCTTCTTAACAGCTCCTCTATGCATTTTCTATTTGTATTCATTCATACATTGAAAATTTCATAGTGGTTTGAGTTATGGGTCCTGAAATATCTGGCATTGCCTGAGCTTACATGCTTAAACACATACAACATTTTATCAACCACAGTTTCCCTGTCTTGGCTCCCCTCTGAAATAATGTGTTCAAATAAGTTTTTGAAAGCCAAGATCACTCCCATCGTCATTGTCATCATCATCATCATCATCATCATCATCAAGAGATTCCTGAGTGATACATGTGTGAGCTACCGTATACACAAATTTGGAAGACTGAGTTCTCCGAAGTGAGACTGAATGTCAGACTGCCAGACTCCTCCTGACGCTTCACTTCGATTAAGATGCCAAGAAGCATATATGTCTATGGGCAGCCTGCTTGCATTTTATCTTTGAATTAGCTTGCATCTTTCCTTTGAATTTTTTTCTGATTATAATAGTAGTATAAAGTTGTTATCCAATTTGCACATAACAGAAAATATATCGTACCGAAAACAAAAGCCCTCAGCTCCAAGAAAACCATTGGCCATAGTATGATGCATACTGTTTGAACTTTCTTACACATACAGCAATGTGGGAGCGCGCGTAGTGCTGTGCTGCGACGTCAAAATAACTTAACTATACTTACTTAACCTAGAATTCCATGTTTTGCTTTTAGATCTAGGAGTCCAAGCACATGATCTGATACACGTGCACATATATATGAATATCATCAATATAGTATATAAAATAAAATTAAAAATTATAATGTAATTAATATATATTGATTTATGTATTATGTATGCATGTATTTCTTCCCATAGTCAAAAAACTATTCCACTTGACTTTGAAGGCAGTTTGCAAACCCAAAGAAATCCTCAAATTACCTACTCATCTTTTTCAAAAAATTATACAATTGTAACATAAATAAAACCACATTTTTTTATCACTTGGCTGGGACTATGTTATTTAAAGCTGGGTAAGTGGGGTGGTAGCTATTAGCAAAACTGATTTAAAATGTAGTGAAGATAAAAAAAAATTCTTTATGAATCAAGCCGCCATTACTCTAAGTCAATTAAACCAATCTCCCTCAAGGAAAAACCTAAGGATTCGAATTCCTTTATTAGAAGGATGTTATTAAAATGTCTCTGTGGTTTATCGATTTCTTTAGTTCTGCTCCTTGAAGAATATGGGAATCACTAACAGAACTGAGACCAATACTAAATGCTTGGAAATGCTGGTCAAAATTGTATTTAGAGACAATAAAAGCAGTGTGTTAGTATGTAGGAGCTGGTTAGAGACTTTTCTTTCAGGCTGCTTCTCATTCAGACCAGGTATTCCCACTGCTTCTAACTGCCATATTAATTTTTAAGTTTCTTTTTTTTTTAAGATTTTATTTATTTATTTCACAGAGGGAGAGAGATCACAAGGAGGCAGAGAGGCAGGCTGAGAGAGAGAGGGGGAAGCAGGCTCCCCGCGGAGCCCGATGCGGGCCTCGATCCCAGGACCCTGAGATCATGACCTGAGCCGAAGGCAGAGGCTTTAACCCACTGAGCCACCCAGGCGCCCTTAATTTTTAAGTTTCTTGAGGAAGAAAGCCTGGGATTAAAACTTAGTGGACTGTTCCTTAGAACCTTTTTACTATTGGTATCTTGTCACTGTGATGCTCTCTTTTGCTTAGATTTTGGCTTTCTCGTCATTGTCATTGCTTGGCTGGGAACAAGGAGATTTTCATGTTTTGTCCATGCTCTTGGTTGCACCGAGTCTGAACGTCGTTGTGGCCTCCTCTATGCCCCAACTCTGAATTGTCTCCCGGCTCCACTGTTGAACGAAGAAGCTAAAAACGGTCTGCAAGCTAACACATTACTGTGTACTGAAACCCCGAAGATGTTGATATAAAACTCTTATTTAAGAGATGAGGAAACTCAGCCCAGGGATATTTAGTGACTTGTTTAGAATCTTGCCGTAAATAAGAGCTAGGACCAGAATCCACATCAGGTGGATCTCCTGACCCTAGTCTTATATCATGTCAGTGCACCTGTCAACCTGTCAGCGTTTCATACCCTTCTCAAAGGCTGGGTTGGCCACTGTATCTATGTCAACTCGTGTTCCTCCCAGAATTGGCCCCAAAGTCTGGCCTTCATGCCAAAAACTTTTGCTGCCTGTATTATCTGACCAAGAATTAGTGATTACTCTTTCCTAGGGGATGAAGCGGACTGGAGCAGTAGATTTTTAAGGCGGGTCTTTTTCCATGTCAGTTTTGGTCCTGTGAGTAAAACCCTTGTGACCCTCTGGCTGATGATTTCTGTCTCTTTGAGGCTCTCATGCTTTTGTGAGGAGATAAGCCCTGGGCATTATTTTCTGCCTTAATATCTGTGGGAAAGCTTAGCACCCTTAATTCAGCTAATCAAGAAACATTGTATATTTCTATAGGAGTTGGTGTAAAATTAACATCTCTAACGCACAGAATTGCACGCTCACTCCTTATGCTCAACCTGTGGATGTTCAGTACTATGGGGTGTTAATAGCGTGGCTCTTATGGTCAGAGGGGTAATGGCTTGAAACGAGTTCTCACCACTTGCTCGTTGCATGTGGTGAGAACCACGTATCTGTCAAATGCATGTGAGCAACCTAACATCAGTGAAGCTCAGTTTATCATTAGTAAAGTGGGGATAATGATACTTGCTCAGAAAGGTTCATATGGGAATTAAATGAGATAATGTGTTAATTCAGTGCCCAGTATGGGGCCTGGCACATGGAGTGTTCCCAGGAAAATGCTACTTTGCTTTCTTCCTCTCCTTCCCCCTTCCATTCCTGCTACTGAAAAGCCCCTGTCCAAGAAAAGGAATGGGAGAGAGTTGTAAAAGTCTAAAGACATCAATTTTAGTTTTTTCTTCTTTTTTTTAAATCAAGAATTTTTGCTGAAGGTGCTGCATTATAAATGCACTTCTCAAAAGCCACTTGTATCAGTAGTCTGATCATTTATTCCTTGATGAGAAATATTTTGGTCTATTAGCAAGAAGAAAGATTAACTGCACATTAATCAAAAACTTCAAGATGAGTAGAAGTGTGCATATATCACAGAAACTGTCAGGAGGTGCCGCTGCCGCAGACTGGGAAACAGGCGTTTTGCGCATGGACTCTGGTCTCCGCCTGCTGAAGGGCAATCCGACTATACGGTTGACTGGGCTACTGTAAAATGTTCTTAAAATTCCATATGTGCTATTTTTTTAAGGAGAAGTTGATTTGCTTTTATTTTACTTTTTCCCCTTCTCCTAAGCAATTAATTTCTTGCTGGTACTGTGCCTGGAAACAGTAGGAGAAAATGAGTTGCTAGAAGTGTATTTCTAAATTAGCAATCATCTCTGTGACGTGTGCACTTAGTCAATGTGTTTATTTCTCGGTTATTGTCTGTTTCCTAAAAATACCTGGAGAAAGCCATGTGTATCTTGGTAATTCCCTAGAAGCTGAAACAGGGCATGATATAGGCTGCCTGAGTTTGCCATTTTGGGGTTCTCACTGTTGTTTCTGGGCTGAGGCAAGAGATGAATCTTCTCAAAATAAAACGATTCTGCCTCCAACTGGAAATCCTCCTCTGGCTAACATAATTATCTACTCAAGAACTTTAGTTAAACGTCTAGTTAGATTTGAGGTGTCGCTACCCCACCCAAAATGCTGTCTTTGAAAGCTTTGAAGGGTGCCCCATTGAAAGCTCAGTAGTCACAAAAAATAAAGGTTTCACAGGGTGTAAATTCTCTGTCGGGGTGGAGAGTTGTTATTTAGCTATTTGCTAGTATGCCATTATACCAGCATATAATGGGATAGAGCTACCCAGGAAACAGTGATGCAGGGCTAGAGATTGTGTGTGTGTGTGCGTGTGTGTGTGTGTCACATGCACACACACACACATACATTTAATCAGGTCCACAAAGCTTTGAACCATCCATGCTTGGGGCTCTCTTTCCCATTTTCGCCTTTTCTTTAAGGCTCACTGCTACATCCAGTGTGTACGAAGTAGCTTTCAATACACGCCAGTGTATCAGGAAATGGAGAAGTGTGAGTTGTGAGTCTCTAAGGAGAGTTGTACTGGGTTTATAACCCATTTGGAAATGTAACCACCATTTCATTTCATCCCAGAGACCCCCATGGAGCAGTAACAGGGGAGAGTAGGATGATTCACCTAATTTCTTTGATGTAAATTTAAAATTTCTCCTGACAGTTTATGCTGGAAACTGGGGCTTGAATGCATCATCCTGAAGAATTTTTGCAGTTGCCCAGAAATGTGGGGCTAGAGAGAGCAGATGCTCGGAAATGCCGTTGACATTTCCAAGTTTTTATAGCCCTGGTACATAGCCCACTAACTCCAGCATGCTTCACACATGGAGAAGGACCATTTGTCATTTTGATGCCAAGATGATACTCACAACTCTAAATGAAATGGATTACTTCTTTCTACCTCCTGCTTGGACAATCAAAGTAGAGCCATTTCTGGCATTTATTGGTCACCTTGTACAGGCCTGAATGGCAGAGTGGTATTGGTATTTGGTCCGTGGCAGGGGAAATAAGGGTCTCTAAAACTGCTCATGACAGCAAAAAGTATGAGTTTCTGCCATGCTCAATTAGGATATGATTTATTTGGCAAAAGTGACTTCATTGAGAAACATACAAATAACAGCTTTTAAAGGAGCATCGATTCTGAAACAATTAGCATTCAGATAAACAGTACACACCTATACACACCGTTCTTTGTATTTAAACAAAAGTATTTACCTGGGCAACTCAGCAACTTGCCAGCTCTGTAAATCTGTAATCTCCCAGACTGGAGATATTTTGCATTTTAAGTTGCAGACATTATAGTCAGAAAATCTCTGTGGCAGTTCTCCCTGCATTTAGGGAATTATTCCTTTATGCAGTACTCAACACTTGACCATCACCAAAGAACACACTGAGGTCAAGATTACTCATATTTTGGTTCCTGGATAAATGAGAATGGCCAGTGACTTGGTTAGAATCAAGTTCTTACTTTTCTGGAAACCAAAACATAAGGGCAGGATTAACTAATTCTCCAAATATTCATCGAGTGCCCACTCTGACCAAAAAGGTATGCTGGAAATCATGTTGCTTTCTCTGGCCTGCACATCCAAAGGGTTCTGTAAACTTAACATATCTGTCAAATGCATGTGAGATGATCCTATCAGGGCAAATTTTGTCTGTTTCCAGTGTGTATAACAGAAGTTGTAATTCTATGCCTTGGATTTACAGATTTGGAGAGCAGGTGTCCCCTGAGGCCTGCCCAGGCGCAGGCAGGCAAGTCTCCATTGGGAGGCTAGACTCTGTGCCAGACAAATTCCGATAAGTGATAGGGATTTTTTGACAACCCAGTAGACCCAGAAATTGTTCATGCTGCTATTACCCCCTTCATAATCTTTTAGCCACCTGGGATTCACCCAGTAACCATCTGATGCGCTCATTTGTCCTGAACTGGAGAGCTTAGGCAACTTGATTCCCTCTTGGAGGTTTGATTCCATATTCAGCCTCTAGATCAGTCTTGGTCCCAGGCAGGTGGAAATGAGTGGAAGGCGATGGTTCAATGGTTCAGTCTCCAGTCTTGTTCACTGTCTACCCTACCTATCACCTTCTTGATCTATCGACTCTATCTTGAGGGCGCCTCGGTGGCTCAGTCAGTTAAGCATCTGCCTTCGGCTCAGGTCATGATATCAGGATCCTGGGATGGAGTCCCACATCGGGTTCTCTGCTCAGTGGGAAGCCTGCTTCTTCCTCTCTCTCTGCCCCTCCTTCCCTTCCTTTCTCTCTCTCACTCAAATAAATAGATAAAATCTTAAAAAAAAAAACAAAACCCAACTCTATCTTGAATCTTAATTCTAGTAACTGGATAAACCCTTGGTGCTCCTGTGTCTATTGTCAGCCTCTGCCCAGTGTCCTAGACCCTCCACTGGTACGATCCTGTCCTGCTGCCTGAGTCATTTTATGGACCTAAACGTTACTGCTATGGTTGGCACCTTTTACCTGTTGCCAGATTTCCCTGATATCGACTTTGCCTGCTGCCAACCCCACTCCTGATGCTGCATTTGCCTTCTCTGCCAGCACACCTGTTGCTCACTGCTGACTCTCCCCTGATGCACATTTGCCATCTGCCCGGACTTTTCCTGCCGATTTCCTGCTGCTGGGAATGTGTCCTGCCCTCTGCGTCTGTAACTGTGCTTAGAACGTAATTTGCTAACAACAAACAGGCCAAACTTTCAAAAACCAAGATATGAGTTTAGTCTGTCCTATCCTCTACCAAGCCCTGTATATAAAATACATTGCTTATCACACATTGTAACATGGAGAATATTTGTACAAAAAGTTCCAGCTTGTGAGATAATTATCCTGGAGGAACAAAGGAGCAAATAGAGGAGAATAGCATCCATATCCAAAAGGTGAGTGTGGATGAAAAGTTCTGGAAAGGCGAAGTAAACGTTATCAAATGTAAATAATGTTAATATTTCTAAGGATGTTTGCTGATGGACTTTACCCACTGTCTTTCAAGATGCCAAGGGGCATCGGTTAAGTGACAGGGCACCTTGAGTTGCGCTCCCTCCTGCTGGAGGACAGGAGAGAGCTTGGAATGGCCTGGGCCGGGGCCTTGCTGAAGGAGAGTTAGAAAGGAAAGAGTGCTTTTAGTGAACCTGTGTGTTTATGGAGAAAAGCAAGAAGGAGGCTTCGAGGAATGGGGAGGAACAGAGCCCAGGTTAAGGGCCTGAGGAAACAGCAATTTGAAAAGGATTAGGGGGATGTATCGGAGAGGCCGAACAGAAAAGAAACAATATTAGATGAACAGAAAAGAAACAAGATTAGACGGTGACAGTGATGGTGGGAGAGTGGGGTGCAGGAAGAAGAGAGAGACAACAGAAACCAGGAAAAGCGGATGGTATCGGAACTCAGTTTAGGGAGACTGAATAACAAGTGAGTCCTCAGAGTTAAGAAAACTGTTCAATGGGCTGAACCGGGAGGGTCTCCAGTTTGGTCTGGGGAAGCAGACCTTCACTAACAGGTGCTTTCTCAAAGTCAAGAGGGTTTGGGTCCAGACCAGGAAAATGTCTTTATTCATAGACCTGAGGATCTGAGAGGTTGTGACTAATGCCTGGCAGAGATCCCAGGGAAGTCTTAGGAAAAAGCCAAGATGGGGTCTTAGGAGGGGTAGATGGGTAAGAGAGAGAGAAGGAATGTTGAGCACACACCACAGACTGTTGGACTGGAGCTCATGCCGGAGCACCCCAGAAACCGAAGCCCACATTTGTAACTGGCTCTTCATATTTACTGCTTTGTGCCTCAAGGGTCCTTTGTATAGTAAGAAACTTGCACCAACTGTGTAAATTACGATAGTGGAACAGAGCAGGGGGGTTAAGTCACAAGGCTTTGGTTTGAATCCTAGGCTCTACTTTTTATGAGCTATGTAACCTCCGACAAGGTATTTAATCTATGTACCTTAGTTTCTTCCTCTGTGAAATAGCAATAGTAATGGAAGCAACTTCTCTGAATTTCTGTGAGGATTACATGAGATAAGGTTCCAAGTAATATGCAAGATTTCTATTAACATGAGAAAGACAGCCTGCGCAGAAGCAGAAAGGGAAGTGGGGTGGGTTCCCCTGCCTTTGTTCTTCCCTGGATGTGTCCGCAGATAACTGAAGAGAGAACAGCAGTAACCAACCCGCAATGTGACTGGAGGAGCATTTTGCTTGCATTCTACCCTCAGCTTGGGAGTGGAGGATATGTGGCAGGCCATTTCATGGCAGGATGCGAGGGAATTGTCTCCCTCCCACGAGGGAACCAACAGTCTGGCGAAGCCTTCAGACTTGTATTATTTTGATTTTTTGGAGACCCAAACAGCAAACTTAGTCAAGGTCTTCGTGTGCTATTTCGTCATGTATTTAACTTGTTGAATACAGCAAATTCTGCAAGACTTTAAACTAGACATCGCATTTATTACCACATCTAGCCAACACATTCCACTTGAAAACAAACCAGAATGTTCATGTGTTGAATTCTGTAAAGGTGACTTCATGTCAATGATAAGTAAGATAATAGATGGTGCTGGAAGAATTGCGAGACTGTAATACACTTGAGGTGCTAAGACAACTGACTAATGGGAGCTAGGCCATTTGAGATATTCGGCCTTGGATATATTTTAGAGTTATGGATCTATTTATAAGATTGCTATATATCATTTAACTTGTTCCCTTCACAATTCTAAAGCCTTTTATAGAAGATGAGGCCAGAGAATTGTTGGATTCCACCAATTCAGCATTCCAACCAGCTGCTGTATCTGTCCAAAATTGGTAGGTCAGCTTCCACACCAAGTGAAATAACTACTTCCTAGCGTGGATAAGGCCCTGTTGGGAAGGAGTGTTAATCTTTTTCAGTCCTGACTATGTTATCCAGTTTCTTTGCCTCAAGTAGTCAAAAGCCTTTATGACCCTTTCAAAGAGTCTATTTGTCATTGTCTCAAGAAACTCTTTTTGGATTATTTACTTAAACAATTAAAAATATTTCTTTGGGGCAAAAAGAATCTTTAAAGGGGATGTTTTTTAAGACGGAATCCACAGAGGATACCTCAGAGAGTCTGTTGGCCAGCTCCTATGGTCAGGCGGTTCTAGTGGCATAAATGCCACGGTTCCAGAATCTTCTGGTAGAGCCTAGATCCCTATTAAGAGGCTTCTAATGTACCTTTCAGAGTTGGTGGAAGATTTCTCTCTAAACGAGCTATGCAGCCTATTTGGCCTGTAGCTTCTAGGGATACCATCTGTATAATGATTATAATCTTGAGAAGTACATTATGGCCTCCACCCACTGGCAAAAAGCCTCATTGTTGGTATTTTTACTGACTGACACAGTGGAGCTGGTATTGACTCCCATCTGGCACTCTGGTCATTTTCTAATTCTGTGCAAAAGACTGCAGTATTCTCAGATATCTTCCCACGAACCCTCGGAACCTTCCCATGAATTCCCAGGCTTGTTTGTCATGATTGCAAGGTAAGCACTCCAATGCCAGATGATATGACTTGCCATGAGATTTCTTTTGAAGTTTTCTGAATACCCTTTTAAGATGGTGCAAAGTTTCACATTCAGAGCATGGCTGATGTCTATAAATGTAAGAGTAGATTTCAATGGCATACATTCTGGTAATAGTAGTATTCATAGATTAATGTCAAGAACTTCCAGACTCCTGCAATATGGATAGTATATGGCTCTGCGACAACTTGAGTACATGCATGGAATTTATTCTCTAATTGCCCTCACAATTCTGCCTGAGAAGTATGTTGAAATCACCAAAAAATAAAATACAATAATTAAAAAAAAAAAAAAAAGGCCAGGGAAGATCTGCATCAATAGGGGAAACTAGGGAGTATTACCATTTCCCCGCCAGCTACTTTGACTGAACTAACTGTAGTATAGATGGAATGAAATTAAAAGAAGTCATTGCAGTTGTTACACAACTCTCTTCTATAATAGCAGTGAAGTGTTCTGGAAAACAAGGAAGTACCTGATAGAACCCAATTAACACCTTTTAAATATAGTGGACCGTGGAACAAATGGGAACTTTTTTTTTTAGAATTTCTTTATCTTGGAAGGATAACACGTGTAGGTGTGGCTGCAATGGGAGGTTGCGGAGGTTTATGCAAATGGGCGCAGCACAGACAATGCAGTAGTAAAACAGGATTCTAGCTGAATCCTAGTGGCTATTTTCCCCAACCTAAGAGTAGCACCAGAAAGGGGGCCTGGACAGCCACACAAGGCAAATAATATGGAGAATGTGACAAGAGAAAGCTGGCTATAGCCAAGTGTGGCAATTCCCCCAAACATCTGCTTTGAGACGGACATGGACTTCCCAGGGCTTGGGTATTTTCCCATCTCTCAGTTGGTTAGATCTCAATATGTCCTGCTTCTGCCGCCTTCACACATGAGGCCTTGAAAAAGGTTTCTCACCAAGAAGATAAAATGGAGATTGGGAGATAATCCACTCTTCTGCTCCCAGCCAATATGAGGTCAGGAGAGCAGAATTCTCACTCAAAGGTCAGGCAACAAAAAAAGCTTTTCAACATAAAATTATGAAGAAAATATAATACCTAAAAGTTAAGGGAAAGTCTTTTTAAACAATTTTTTTAAATGAAGCACAAGTAAATTTATAACATAAAACTTTAGAATATATAGAATATACAGACTTTAGGCAAAGGAGACATGAAAAACAAAATGAGAGACAAGATGGGAATTGTCTTCTGTGTGTAAATAACAAGATGAGGAAATAAGGTAACGGTACTGTGATGGAAGAATCAACCTATGCACTAAGAAGGAAGCAGAAAGAACACTGAAGAAAATCACATCAGGTAGCAAATTGAGGGGAGTTTACAAAACTTAGAAGGGATGGCAAAAAGTAGTGGATACATAGAACTCAGTGAGGAAATCCAACCCATATGTATTTGATGTTCCTGAAGGAGAAGGAAAAGAAACAGAAGCAACGATCGAGGTTTAAAAAGGAACTTTAACTTTTTGAGATTTCAGAACAGAACAACAGAAACTTTAACAACAGAAAACTTGAACTTTAACTTTTTGAGATTTCAGAACAGAACAACATCTAGACATATTATTGGGAAATTTATGAATTTCAAAGAGTCCAAAATTATTTCCATCATCATCCCGTCAGACACTTAGCAATAAAAATCAAGCTGGTCCCTGAATTTTCTTTGATAACTTTAAATGCCAAATAATGCTGCTAGTGCTGAATGACAAAAATAATAACAAACACTTCCTGAGTGTTTTGATGCATCAGGTACTATGTCATATGCCTTTACATAGGTAAGTAAAACCTCCCAATGAATTTTGAGGTAAGTACTTATATTCTCATTTTATAAAATAATATTTTCAATATAGCTAAAGAAAAAAATAAAAGAAAATTTAAAAATAACAAGAAAAAACAAAGGAAAGAACAATGAATCGTAAAAGGCACAACATATAAGCCTGGCATAATTAAGACTAGCCATACAAATGAAGATGATAAAGACAATTAGATTAAATTCTGCTACTTTTATTAAAAAGGCTCACATTGAGTGAACAAATGAAACAGAACCAAAACCAGACTCAATTCTATACTGTCAACAAGAGCAACCTTCCCCTTGCACTTCAAGTAACTCAGAAAGTGTAAAAGTAACAAGATAGGTGATAATTTTAAAGCGAATGAAAACAAACATGAATAAGGACAAATGCTATTATTCGAGTAGATTTTAATGCAAAAGAACTTTAAAAGTACCTTTTCTTTTTAAGATTTTATTTATTTACTTGACAGTGAGAGCTCACAAGGAGGCAGAGAGGCAGGCAGAGGGAGAGGGGGAAGCAGGTTCCCTCCCTGCTGAGCAGAGAGCCCAATGCAGGACTCTTCCAGAACCCTAAGATCATGACCTGAGCCAAAGGCAGAGGCTTAACCCACTGAGCCACCCAGGCGCCCCATAAATGTACTTTTAATAAAGAGATTAATTTCATGCTGAAACAGGTAGTAATGCCTTAAAGCTGACCAAGATACAGTCATTGTGGGAGGCAAAAATATCTCTCTACATTTCAAGGATTAATGGCCAAAACACAAATGAGGATGTAAAAGATTTAAATGGCTTTGAAACAGATGATTTAACAGACTTAACTAATACTCTGTTTCCCAAATCACAGGTAATATATTTATTCAGAGAGACAATTAACATTTTTTTTAATTTCAAAGTGTATTAGACCAAAGAACTCCTTAAACAAATGCCAAGTCACAAGAAGTGTGCAGGACTCACAGTTTCTGACCACAGTTTAAGAAGCTAATTATAAATATATAAAATAACTCCCTTGTTCCAGCCATTTGGGAACTAAACAATACCACAATTTTCCTCAATAACTGCTGGATTAAAACAGGGATCAAAATACAGTTTTAATAATTAGAAAATGGGGATCCTGAGACTAGCACATGTCAAAACACAAGGGATCCAGCCAAAGCTATAATCATAGGCAAAATCCATATGCTTTATTGATTTATTTAGGAAATTCATTAGAACAGCAATCAGATTAAGATATAAAATGAGAAAGACTGTACTTTGATTCATAAACAATAAGAAACACTTAGTAACATTCAGAGTCTAGGTATGCAGTCTATTGGAAAATTAATAATAGAAGAATACTCCCTTATGATGGTAGGGCATGTCTATCACACTTAATGCAATATTCATAAACCATTCTCATTACTTAAGGAGTAAGACAAAGATGTCTGCTATCATTGCTATTATTTAACATTCTTCAAAAAGTTCCAGCCAGTGCAACATGTCAAGAAAAATAATTCAGATAAATATTATAAAAGAAGAGATTTCCATATGATATAAATTATGTAGAAATCCCAATAAAGTCAACAGAAAAACTGATAAAATATAGTTCAGTGAAAATCTCAAATGCAAATGAAATGTAGACAAATGAATGCTTCTATATATTATCAATAATCAGAATGCAAATTAAATGAAGCACTAGTCATTTTCAAAACATAAAATATATATATATATAATAACAAGAAAGGAAATCGGCAATTTAAAATTTATGTGGAAGAATCAATGTCTGAGGAGAACTAAATCCATTTTGAAAAAAAAGAAAGATTTGTCTTATTAGATGTTGTCATATATATACATACATATATAAATATATAATATAGATAGCTATAGTTATAGAATCTGCTGCAAAGAAAAATAGACCATAGAACAGCCTAGAGGTCTCAGAAGCAGGCTCAAGTTTATATGGAAAATTAATATACAATAGAGGGGGCCCACGGTATTAACAGAAAAAAGAGATTATTTAGTAGATGATCTTGGGAAAAATGTCTTACAGTATAAAGACAAGTAAAACACGATGTATAGAGAAAGACTCCAGATAAGAGTTAAAGAAATGTGTTGGTAAAACTATAAAGCTAGTAGAAAATAATGTAGAAGAGTATCTTAGTACCCTAATTGTGGAAAAATACAACACTCCAAAATCATGAGGTGGAAAATTGCTGAATTTGATTACATTACAGTAAAGATTTTTATTCAATGTTGAATACCATTGGGACTAATATCTGAAATATACATGAGCCTCATACAAATGAACAAGAAACAGATATGAACCCCAATAGAAAAGTGGTCCAGGAATATATGTAGAGACAATTCATAGAAGAAGAAACCCTAGGGACTAATACACTTACAAAGAGATGCTCAAAACTGTTAGTAATTAGATGAATGCAAATTAAAATAACAATGACATATCCCTGAAGACCTGTCAAATAGATAAAACATTAGCTGACACTGTTAAGTGTTGGTGGGAGGAGGGAATGTATGAATACTCAGGCACTGCTGGTTAGAGTACAGAATAATATAGACGATTTGTAGCAAACTGGCAGACCGACCCAAACTAAAGGAGGGTATGCCCTATGACCAGTGATTCCACTGTCTGTAGAGCCATAAGTACAAATGAATGAAGATGTTCCCTGAATTCTTGTTTGTGGTGGCAGGAAGTTGGAGACCATCCAGTTATCCACCACTGGAGGAATGGATATATAAATATTGTGATTGCATGCTATGGAAAAACATTCTGATTAGGACCAATGAACGTGTAGATGTGCACTAACAGCAACACGGATAAATTTTTAAAAACTTGGATGAAATAAGAAAAGGAATGAATGAAATTTAAAACGCACAATAGCATTTGTGTAAATTAACAATTCATGTACACAAGTGAATACACATTTCACAGATACACATATGAAGACTTGAAAAAGATAAAAACAAGTGAAATTAGTTAAATTTGAGGATAAGGAAGGAAATGGGAATGGGGAAGAAGGTTCCAAGTGAATGAATGAATGAATGAATGAATAAATAAATAAGAAAGCCTTGCAAGGTAGTGTAAGAGAGAAAAAAGGAGGGTGGGAAGGAAGGAAGAGAGAGAGGGAGGAGGGAAAGGAAAGAAGGAAAGAATAAGACAGTACACTTAAGATATTAGCAGGATTTTTTTTTAAAGATTTTATTTATTCATTTGACACAGAGAGAGAGATTACAAGTAGGCAGAGAGGCAGGCAGAGAGAG
>LNAC01000677.1:51426-124065 GCA_002007465.1 Ailurus styani | reverse complement strand
GATCCCAGGACCCTGGGATCATGACCTGAGCCGAAGGCAGCAGCTTTAACCCACTGAGCCACCCAGGCGCCCTAGCAGGATATTTTTGAAGGACTAAAAAGAAGACTTGATTAAAAGAAACTGCATGTTGGGCAGACTGAGCCACCTCATAGCTCAGTCTGTTAAGCATCTGCCTTCAGCTCAGGTCATGATCCCAGGGTCCTGGAATCCAGCCCCCACTCCTTGTGCCCCACTCACACTTTCACACTTGCTCTCTCTCTCTCTCAAATAAATAATAAAATCTTTTTAGANAATTATAAAACTGAAACAGAGGGCGCCTGGGTGGCTCAGTGGGTTAAAGCCTCTGCCTTCGGCTCAGGTCATGATCCCAGGGTCCTGGGATCGAGGCCCGCATCGGGCTCTCTGCTCAGCAGGGAGCCTGCTTCCTCCTCTCTATCTGTCTGCCTCTCTGCCTACTTGTGATCTCTCTCTCTCTCTCTGTCAAATAAATAAATAAATAAATCTTTAAAAAAAAGAAAAGAAAATATAAATAAAAGAGAAAGCATGCCATGTCTCAGATTTCAAGGTTCAGAATTATAACTACATGAATTTTCAGAAAATTTAGTCATAAATGTAATTTAGTTCCACTAAATATTTGTGGGAGGTTGCTTTTTTAACTAACCAAGTGATTAGGTGCTAGATGTCCCTCTTACACCCCTGACTCTTTCCCACCTTGCTCCGTCTCCTGCAAGGCTGACCTGAAAGGACTGCATTCAGAGGGCTCTCATATATTCTGGTTTCAGGACAAGTTTGCCGGGCAATAGATGGAAGGGCAGGAACAGGGTTATTTATGTGTGTGTGTGGGGGGAGTATTTATTCCAACTCCTGCCTCCTTTTAGGACCACCTTAGGTTGCATGAGCCCTCTACAATCAGGTAGCAGCACAGCTCTTTGCAACTTCTTGCCTAGAAGTGATAATGGCTCCTGGCTGTAACTGACCCCAAGATGATGCACTATTCACAGCTGCGAAAGAACAACCACGAAAATTGTGAAAAAGATTAACAAGGAGCAACTTGTGCTATCAGAAAAATACAAGTATATTCAGAACTACAATAATTTTTTAAAACAAAGTGATAATACAAGGATAGGCAAACTATGAGAAAGTGATAAAACACAGCCCTATGTGTTGGTGTTTTTATTTGTGCATGTATAAATATGAATAAAGGTAATATTTCAATTGCTTGGAGAGATTTAGTTAATTACTTTGAAACTAAAAAGTTAAATTCTTATGGCACGCTCAGAATTAAATTCAAGATGGATGAAACAGTGAAATGTAGGAAGTTATGGAAGGAGGAAGGAAGGATGAAAGGGAAGAAAGAAGGAAGGAAAGACAGGAAGGAAAAGGAAGAAATTGACAAAAAATTAATTTGAAATCTGGTTGGGAAAGATAAGCATAAAAACAAAGATAGAAACAATAAAAACAAAGACTAATCAATTTGACTATGCAAAGTGTATAAAAATAAACTGTCGATATGATAAATGATAAATAAAAATTTAAAAGAATAAGAAAAAGATATCTGCAATAAATGGTAAAAAATTAGTTTAAAAAATTGTTTTCTCAAAATATATTTTAAAACATTAGCAACTCACAGAAATAAAGGCTTTCACAAAAGGAAATTGTGAACGACTGATCAACTCATAACAATTTATTTACCCACACCGTACTAAAATGAATGTAAATTAAGATAATATGATGCTACTTTCACTTATTAATTTAATAAAAATATTAAACTAGTGCTGGCAGGTTTCTGGAAAAATAGAGGTATAAATTATTAAAACTTTTTTGTTAATAGACTTTTTTTTCTTTAAGCTCTTAGCCCAAAGTGAGGCTTGAACTCATGACGCAAAGATCAAAAGTCGCATGGTCTACTGACTGAGCCAGCCAGCCACGCTAAAGCTTTTTTGGACACAATCAACACATTTAAACACACATTTAAACTTTAACTTGTTATGTAATTTTTTTTCTATGAAAATAATCAGAAGCGGGCGCCTGAGTGGCTCAGTGTGTTAAAGCCTCTGCTTTCGGCTCAGGTCATGATCTCAGGGTCCTGGGATCGAGGCCCGCATCGGGCTCTCTGCTCAGCAGGGAGCCTGCTTCCTCCTCTCTNTCAGCGGGGAGCCTGCTTCCCCCCACCCCTCTTTCTGCCTGCCTCTCTGCCTCCTTGTGATCTCTCTCCCTCTGTGAAATAAATAAATAAAATCTTTAAAAAAAAAAAAAGAAAATAATCAGAAGCAAAGGCAAAACATGGTATAAGGAAGTTATCATGACATAACTTGTGATATTAAAAATTTGAAAATAACCCAAATATCGTTAACTGGTAATTAATTAAAGTAGGGATAGCTATATGGTTGTATACTATGAAGGCATATAATCTTTTCATGTAATATTTAATAAAATACAAGAAACTCTTACCGTGCTTTTGTTTAAAGGGAAAGAATTGTTCCTAGGATTTTAACATGTGAAGTGGAACTCAAATATAAAAGGGTGGTGTATTCTCAAAAAAAGAGTAGAAAATAAAAATGCCAAAATATTAAAAATTGTTATCTCTGGGTAATTACCGCAAACGTGGTCTTAAATTTCTTTTTTCCATATGTCTTCTATTTTCCTAAAATTTATAACAAATTCAAATGAAAACTTTCATAATCAGAGGAAAAATTTTAAGCTTGAAAGGAGTTACTCCTTTTGTTGTTACATATAGGACAACAAAATCATTGGCCATTATAAATATCAGTTTGGAGTTTGTGAAAAAGAGTTTCCTGAGGACTTCGCACCATTTACTATGTGACTCAAATATGAATATGTCTATTTACTATATTAAATATGTCAGCAAATAATTTTCTTAAACTGTAATGATGGGCCAAATGGTATATTTGCAGAGTTGGGATAATGCTTTTATTAGGTTATTTTATTGGTGATTTTAAATACCTGAAAGATAATTATGAGAAAAGCTCGCATTTGATGATTTCTATATAGATTAGAAACTGCTATGTTCTGTAACCAGTATTAAAAGATAAACCGAAGCATAGTAAAAGTTTTAAGAATTTGTTTGAATAAAAATTGATTTGAGTCAGGCAGCGCCAAATTGGAAGTGGTCAGGTGAGCTTCGGCCTTTGGAAACCAGGGGTAAGATTTCTCTAGGAAAGCAAAGAAAGGAAATTATTTCATTGGTTATAGTTTAATGGCTAGTTGTCTCTTTGTGATTGGTTGTCTTTAGGCTTCAATTTTGTAGCCTCGGGTCATTTACAGATGTAGAATCTGGTTTGCTCATGTGGTCGCCCTGGCATGAGAGACACCTCACTTCGGTGGCCTCCTTGTTTAATTAATTTAACAGCAGTAATGGACTTACTGTTACTTTCATTATTTAGATCTAGAAAACAGATTCCATGTCTCTGTTCTGAGGAGCCAGATCATTAATTGATGATAATATAAGGAGAGGGTATTTGAATCCTACCACTTATTACTCTTCCATTCTATGATACTGAATTGAATACAGACGGAAAGAAAGAATCGATTGCCTTTGGGGATCAAAATTTTAGCTACATTATATGCTCTCCACCAGATTAGAGAACAAAGCAAGCCCTTTCCCTTTCCCCTTAAACTCTTCAGTTTTCCTTTCCTCACCTTCTCCCTCCCTGCCTTATAATGTGACCACATCCCATTGATTTATGGCTACTTTTGCATTACAGTGGCAGAGTTCAATCACTGTAAGGCCAGCAAAGTCTAAACTATGACCATCTGACCCTGTACACAAAGAGTTTGCTGAAACCTGCTGTAGAGGAAGGGGTTACCAAAACAGAAACAAGCAGGCTTGCAGAAAGAGTTTTTAATTGGTTGGAAATATCTTGATTTCTCTTTTCTGCAGGAACAAAATCTCAAAGACATTGGACCTCCCTGGCTTATGTAGCAGAACCGTTCTTTAAAGGAGCTATTTCCTTAAAAAGCAGAGACACGGTCTTGAGCTACTCTCTCTGGGGTTGCGCTAACAGAGTAACAATGAATTGCTCATTTCCCAGTAGACCCTGGAAGCTATTTGAGCAGGTAATATATGCCTAAACCCAATGAAAACCATTGACAAGCCCTGCGCAGACAGACCTGGGATTTGGGCAAGTACATGGGAATGAGAAAAGAGTAGCAGCCAACAAACATGAACTTGGTATGCAGAATTCCTAGATGAAATGGAAATTTCAGAACACTTAAGGGAAGCGCAAAATAAGGATGTTTGCACCGGAAGCAACTCAAGGAGCCCCTGGACAGGGCACTACTCTTGGTAATTTCTTATTACGTATAGATCTACGCCCCACACTTCCACGGTGTGAGACACAGCTGTTGGGGAGATCGGTGAAGGCCTTTTCTGTTAGGGTACAACCTGAGGAGTAAGCGGGCCATTTTGTCTCACTACGAGAGAAAACAGTAACATCCCTGTAGGGACATGACATTATCTACACCCTGCTAAAAACAAGAAAACAGGCCCAAATGGAGTCACTTACGCTAAGTTCCACATCACCAAAGCAAGACTTAAGTACAGTTTCAGCTCTCCTAGAAATGGAACCTTAACACCATCAGTCAGAAATCACCTCATCAGCACTAGTTAGATAATTGGCCCGATAGACCCCTGATATTCCCTAAAGAAGAGTGACCTTGCAATAACCAACCTGCCTTTTTGTCTAGTATAACTTCCTTGCTCCTTCTCCCTTCTGCCTATAAAAGTCTCATTTTGTTCAGCTCCTCAGAGCTCCATTTTATCTGCTAGATTGGATGCTGCCTGATTCACAAATCTTTGAATAAATCTGGTAAGACCTTTAAAATTTGCTCAGCTGAATTTTGTCTTTTAGCAACCCTAAACACTCTAGGTGTCTGGATGGTTTCAAACCAGACATAAAGATTCACAGAGGATCTGAAAGAGGATTAAAAATCGGGGATGAGGGGCACCTGGGTGGCTCAGTTGTTAAGTGTCTGCCTTTAGCTCAGGTCATGATCCTAGAGTCCTGGGATCAAGCCCCACATCAGGCTCCCTGCTCAGCAGGAAGCCTGCTTCTCCCTCTCCCACTTCCCCCTGCTTGGGTTCCCTCTCTCTCTGGGTCTCTCTCTGTCAAGTAAATAAATAAAATCTTAGAAAAAAAAATTTGGGATGAGTGTGCTTCAGCAATGCTGGGAGATTGCTTCAAAGAGGAGGGAACAGAGAGGGGAGTTGGGGAGACCCAGGTAAAGTGGGGGGATTTTTACTATGCAAGCCACCCGTGAATATGCTAAGGAGGAAAGACAAAAGCTCAGTCCTGAGAGAAGAGAGGTGAGGAGGCCAAGAAGGGCTGGCAAGGGAAGAAAGGGATAAAAAAGGGGAAGCTAGGGGTAAAGAGAATGGAGGAAAAAGTGAGTAATATAAGATGGTATCATTCCTGTTGTTTCAAGGCACTCCCTCCATTTTTTCTTAATTATTATTTGCCCCAGGGGTACAGGTCTGTGAATCATCAGGCTTACACCTTTCACAGCACTCCATCCATTTTTAAAGACTTTACTTCCCAGGGTTAGAGTGGGACATGATGGATTTTTTAACCCAGTATCTTTTTTCAAGGAATTGACAATCTGGGGTAGGGGGTGGTAGGAGAGAAAAAACATACATACAAAAACTAACTAATAGGACAAGGCAGCAAAAGTAATACAATCTACAGAATCATAGCAGGTGGTTTAACCCACACAGATGTGAACTGTAAAATGTATTCCTTTTTCATTCCTGAGTTCCTTTTTAAAAAACATCTCAGATCAGTGATTCGGTTAAAAAATGGTACCTAGGGCAGTAGTTTCCACTAAGGTTATCCTGAGGGTCATATCCAAGTGGCACAGAAAATCAAAAAGACCATGTATATATTTGCATTTAAAGTAGTATGATTTACATGTTTTTGCATATCCACATGTACTATGCATATAATTATGTTGATAGTAAGGTCTGCCCTTATGCACAATATTAAACTTTCCATTAGTAGGCTGGAGGGAATCAGTTCTTACTTTTTCTTGCCTCTTCTTCCTTACTCATCCTCTGTCAATGATCTAGCCATCTTGTGGGAAAGAAGAAGGCAAGATGCACAGGGACTGGACCAGCAGAGGGTACAATGCTGATAGGGATTTGAACCACACCCTACATTAGAGGGCATGAGACCCGATTAATCAGAGTACCATGTTAATCATCTAAAGCTGTATATTCTGCATTAAAGAGGCTCTTCCAACAACTGAAAAAAAAATGTGCTAATACTATTAATAAAATTAATGATTATTTACATCTGTTTTCTTTTCTGTCCTGTCCAAGAGACATAACCCCTGAGGGACAGGGATAGATAAAGTGGTCATAATTTGTTGAAAGTTTATTATGTACCTGATATTGTGTTACCTATGTTATACACGATTTGTCATTCTATTTTTTAGGACAATTAATTACCTTATGAATTAGGTATTGCTATGTCTGCAGCTGGAAAAAATGAGAGTTAGGGAGATTAAGTGACTGACCCAGAGTCACACAGGTAGTAAGTGGTAGAGCAGGGATTCGCTGATTTGTTCATTTAATACATATTAAGTGCCTGGTATGTGCAAGACACTGGCGAGGTACTATATGTTGTACTCCAGAGTCATGCTAAGTACTATACATAGCTAGATAATTTTTTCCTACCTTAAAATGTTTTATTCTTTGGGTATCTCTATTTTTGCCAACAGTAGAACCATTCACCGAATCACTGAAGCCATAAATCCAGAAAGCCATCTTAGACTATATCTATTTTACCAATTCTTACATCCAAACAATCACTCAGTCCTATCAATTCTACCTTCTAAATATCTTACTCTTCTAAGCCCTCTTCCAAATCTGCATTGCCACTAAAGGATCTTTTGCTCACATTACCATAAAGCTATCTCCCTGTTCTTGATGTTTCTAGGAAACGAGAAAGAATCACCAAAAATAGTAAAGATGACATAGTAGACATCTTTGCTTTGCAGTGCTTACATTTATTTTTTTTATTTCTTTTTATTTTATTTTTTTATTCTTTGCCCCAGGGGTACAATGCAGTGCTTAATATAGAGTCCAAAACAATAAGGATTTAATGTTTCTTTAACAAATACTTGAATAAAGTTCTTACAAGTGAAATTTTGAAAACTAAATTAGTCCACGAGATAAGGACTTATTTAAATATATATGTAGTCTGGGGCACTTGGGTGGCTCAGTTGGGTTAGTGTCTGACTCTCGGTTTCGGCTCAGGTCACCATCTTGCGGTCCTCAGATTGTGTTGGGCTCCACATTGACTGTGAAGCCTGTTTGATGTTCTCTCTCTCCTCTCCCGCTGCCCTCTCCCCTACCGCCCCCCTCTCTCATGTGTGCACACACTCTCTCATATAAAATGCTGCAAAGAGCCAATAGATATAGCTCACTCCGTCATATAATGTAGTAATTTTAAATGGAGGTATGGGAATAATTGTCATGACCAAAATGTTCCTAGAAATCAGGCTGAGAGAGAGAGCTTCCAGACTGAGAAAGAAACTCAGATGCTAGAAACCCCAATGAACCAACTTAGGACACTTTCTGGCAATGAGCACTTCTCATTCATGTCAACTGCTTTCTCCCCCACTTCCCAGTGTAAAATGTAACAGCGATGGTGAACTCAAGACATTTTAATAAATATTTATTATGGACTGATCATGCATCAGGGGAAGGAAAAATAAGTAATATATAAGGAGTAGGGATTGGAAATTACTTAGTGATGATGCATAAGCAGAATCTGCCTTCAAGGAGATAAATGAACACATCAGCTCTTTAATGCTTATAATGTGCTTTCACATAAACTGTCTCTTGCAACCTCATTTTCATAACCATCATCTCCGTTTTACTGATGAGGAAACTAAAGTTCAAAGTTAAGTGAGTTACTCAGAATCACACAATGAGGGTTAAAATCCAGAACTTCTGATGTCAAAGCCTTGTTCTTATGTGATGTTGCCAAACTGCTGAGGAAATTAATTAATCAATCCCCTAATTAAGAAAATACTTATTGAACACCTAGGCTGTTCTAAGCACTCAGGGTATGTCAGTGAACAAATTAGATGAAGATGTCTGCTCTCAAGGTGCATATGTTTTTGGCTCTCCCTTAATGAGTTGCAAATTCCCCTTTGTGTGGAAAGGCCATTTCTACTGCACGCCGCTGAGGCTTTAAGATTCTTTCCTCTTTTTTTTTTTAAGATTTTATTTATTTATTTGACAGAGAGCAATCACAAGTAGGCAGAGAGGCAGGCAGAGAGAGAGGAGGAAGCAGGCTCCCTGCTGAGCAGAGAGCCCAATGCGGGGCTCATTCCCAGGACCCTGAGATCATGACCTGAGCTGAAGGCAGAGGCTTTAACCCACTGAGCTACCCAGGCACCCAGATTCTTTCCTCTTAAATATAGTAGCTGACTCTGTGAACAACTGTCCTCAGGCTCTCATTATTGAGCATTCTTGGACCACAAGCTTCTGGGTAATTTTTTTAATAACGTGCCGTCAATTTGGCTACTGCACCTATCAGTTACTACAGAGTTATTTAAGAGCACAAGGCTGTTTGCCTTTAATTAATTTAAATATAAACACACAATGTTAGGAAAATTAAGTAGACAAAAACATTTTCATGCATCATAGGCATTTTGCAAACATATACAGTGTAACCTGTTAATTACATTTTCCTTCACAAACCATTTATCTTTTCAAAGCCTTGCCTAATCATTTGATGCTTCTCACTTACATTTTTAACTGCTTGTGATTCATTTTTCAAGGCTGTTTCCAAAGGGATTGCCATGTCCCAAATGAAAAGAAATATTATAATAATGTGGTGAAATAAAACAACATATACTGTCTCATTCTAGCCCACAGACCACGTGGGATCATTTGAATATTCATAGAATTTATTTAGGTCAAACAATATAATGAGTCCTTTCCTAATCCTTTTCTTCAACTTGAAGGAAGATCATCAAATGATCTATAACAGAAATTTCCAATAGTTGGTACATATCCTATGTAAGTATCAAATGGCATCACCATTCATGCTACTAGGAACATAACAGAAGGTGTATATGTTGGCCTCTGCCCCTAAAACCCTTGTAATTTCCAAAGTGATAAGAGCATCTCTTTGGTCTTTGACCCCATCCCTGACACAAGACTCCTAAAATCCTTATAAATTTCTAAGTGATAAGAGTACTAGGAGCACTTTTTTTCTAATGAGGTGACTCTGGGTGGCCACCTGGAAGGAGGCTGGTCACCAGAAAGACCACACCATGATTAGAAAGCTTGGAATATTTAGCTCTCCTCTCCTTCCTCCACCTCATTCTCCAGAGAGGGGAGGGGACTGGAAATGGAGTTAATAATTCATCATGCCTATATGAAGAAACCTCCATGAAATCCCAAAAGTATGGGGTTTGGAGAGCTTCCAGGTGGGTAAACACATTCATGCACCCCCAACTCAATGGAGACAAAAACTCCTGAGCTTAGGACTCTCCCAGACCTCACTCTATGTATCTCTTCACCTAGTTTTTTATCTTTGTCTGTTATCATATCTTTGAACAAACCAGTGAACCTAAGTTAAGTGTGTCCTTAATTCTGGAGCCATTCTGGCAAATAATCAAATGCAAGGGAGAGGAAGTAGTGGGAACCCATGATTTATAGCTAAGTGCCACAGAAGTTGGGAGTAACCTGGGGACCACCTACTTGAGACTGGCGTCTGAGGTGGAGGAGAGTCTCTTGGGACTGAGCCCTTAACCCATGGGATCTGACGCTTTCTCTGGGTAGATAGTCTCAGAACTGAGTTAATTTGTAGGATCGGTAC
Source organism: Ailurus styani (assembly GCA_002007465.1). NCBI lineage: Eukaryota > Metazoa > Chordata > Mammalia > Carnivora > Ailuridae > Ailurus > Ailurus styani. The sequence continues at coordinate 114,208 of LNAC01000677.1, read as the reverse complement.
TGTGTCAGAGAATTGCCCGGTGGAGGAAAAGCCACTACACATTTGGTCAAAAGTGAAATGTTGTATGTGAAAGTATAAAAGAAAGACACAGGAAGAGAATTGTAGGTTTTTCCAATACACACTCCCAACCTGAATCCAGAGAATCATTCTCATTGTGTCCTTTCCCCCTCACTCCAAGGAGGCAGTTGGTGACTAAGTTGGCTCAGTTCTAGTCAGACCCATCTAGTAGTCCTTCCTATCTCTCTGTTGGAGTCATACTTTCATCTTGTGTTTGAACGATTACAATAGAACTGGATTTCCTCTCCTTGTCTCCGCGATCCACCACAGCAGAGAGTTGTGTAGTGAGGAGGACCACGCTAAGCTCCAGCCATACCAAATTATTTTTGGTTTCTTACATGGGCCCTATTCTTTCAGATTCCCATGACTTTGTGGATCCAGTTTTTCTCCTTTCTATAAAGCTCTTTCCATTTAGTCTTCCTAAAGTTCTACATTCATTTTTTATGTCCTAATCAGGGGTCAGTTCTCTTTCAAATGAAGCATTTCGCATCCCCCTTCAGACCTTCTTTCCTCTTTCCATTTGGTTTAGGTAAAGATGGCTATACCCCTCTGTCCCCACTGTACCCAGTGCAGCACATAATGCTTTACTAATTATCTTTCTTTGCATGTCTGTCTCTCCTACATGCTGCTTTGATAGGAAGCATGAGGTATGTATGTCCCCAGCCCTGAGCAGTGACAATCAATGAATTCAGGGAATCCTACCAGATGAATAAGCAGGTATCTTCAATAGGGAAGAAATGTCCCAAGACTTGGGTGTAGGGTAGCTCTAAAGTAGCACACCTTAAGAGGTTATGGGATGACATTCCTGAAAGGTGTGAGGTGGGCATTATTTACCAACCTTCTTCTTCTTCTTCTTCTTCTTCTTCTTCTTCTTCTTCTTTTTTTTTTTTTTTGCCTCTTTGTTCCCTTTGTGTCACTCTTCTTCTTCTTCTTCTTCTTCTTCTTCTTCTTCTTCTTCTTCTTCTTCTTCTTTTTTTTGCCTCTTTGTTCCCTTTGTGTCACTCTTCTCCTCAAATAGGTATAGAATTTCTATCCAAATGACATTTGCTCTATGTAAGCAAAATAAGGATTATAGAGCTCTCAGCCCTGGAAGTAAGTGCCTCTGCGACTCCTGGATATTTTCTTGCTACTAGTTACACTGGTACCAGCTGGTGGTAAATGTCTTGGTCACAGTGTCCAAACCACAAGCCATATGCTGTGCCTGTAATCCACGTGGGGTTTCTTGATCAATCTTCTTTTATATACTTTCAAGAATAAATTCCCCAACTTAAACTATTTATTTTTTGGGGTATTGTTTATATTCTCCTGTGTCCCATAAAAAGCCAGAAGTCTTGAACTTGCTTGTATTACTGATGTATAAGACAAGTCTATCTCTGCCTTGTTGTGTATGTTGGACCAAGGTACATGGTAAACTTTAAAACATAAATAAAATCCTGATCAAACAGATGAATTTGAAAATTTTTAACGGACAAGAGCAGTTGTTTACACAGCATAGCTCCTGAAAACTATCATGTTTGACAACACCATGGAAGTTGATTTATATTAATTCACTGATGAAAAGAATCTAGGAATAATTTTACTATCCAAGCTATTAAACCAGGCTCAAACATCTGCTTGTAATGGCTTCTTTAATATCTACTTGATATTTCTTAATAGCTAGCAAAAGTAGTTGCCAACGGGTTTGAGAAAAAAATATAGGAAAATCAAACTTACTATTGAGAGATTCTGTTATTTTTATATAAGAGCAGTCTTCCTTAGGAGCATAATTTGAGAATCATGAAAACGAATCGCCCTTTTGGAGCAGATATTTAAGTGAAAAGAACATTCTATGTACCTTTGCAACTGCCTGTGAAATAGTAAAATTAGGTTTTGTCTCCCTCTGGTCTTCTGGTTTTCTCTGCCAGGATGCTATTTAGCATCAGTCTATCTTCACTGTTGCTCTCCTTTAACCACCTCTCCCTACTTGATTATTACTATAGCATCAGCTGTATTCTATTAGAGAGTCCTTTGTTTATAGATGGCTCCCCAGCTAGACTAGGAACTCATGGCAGGCAGGATTCACGTGTACACATTTGCACCTAGCACAGGATCTGAGCTAGATCTGGTACTTTAAACATTAAGTTCCTTATTATTAACTACAGAAAAATATGTGGTTTCTGTCTGTGTCCTTGATCAATGCTCACTTTTATAGTCTTTAACATAGGATGTAACACAGGTTGATTTGAAGAAATACTTGCTGCATAGCAACTGTCTTACCTGGGAAGTGACCACTTGCTTTCTATTTGCTGGCCTCTGCAGTTTCTCTGCCCCTGAATCACTTGGACTACTGCCTTTATTTTCTGTGAAGTGAACGTGGGCAGGTGATGTAGCTTCATAGGCAGGCACGTGGACCCCAGAGTCAGGTGGATTTGCCTTCTAACTGGGCCACTTACTAGCTGTGCGATCTTGGTCTTTTTACTTGATCTTTGTGTTTTCCATTAAACAGACACTTAGAGATGTTAGTTCTGCTCTCCTATTTTCTTGAGTTTTCTCACCTTCAAAACAAGATAATGGTAGGATTTACCTCATAGGACTGTTGGAAACATTACACCTGATGTGTAAGTTTCTTAGAGCAGGACCTGACACATGGCAGGTGTTTAATAAATGCTAGTTGGGTTATGGAGGGGAGGGACGAGGGGGGATGGGTGAGCCTGGTAGTGGGTATTAAGGAGGGCACATATTGCATGGAGCACTGGGTGTGGTGCATAAACAATGAATCTTGGATCACTGAAAAAATTAAATTAAATTAAATTAAATTAAAAAAGGAAAAAAAATAAATTTAATTAAAGCTACAAAAAAAAAATACTAGTTATTGTGCTTATTTCATACTCCAGTGGGAGAAGGGGTTATATAAAGCCAGTTCTTGTTGATAGGAAGAGCATCTTTCAAACCAGGTTGTAAGCTAAAAACGTTATGGAACCTGGACTGGATCCTGGCAGAAAAACCGAGCAGCACTTGGAGACTTTGGAGGATCGGAGGTTTATTTAACACCAGCCAGATGAGTGGTCTCCAAAGGTCTGAGTGCAGAGCACAAGCAGGGAGGGTAATTTATACCCTTCTACTTCTGCATACTTGGTACTTTTGGTGCACATGGGAAATGGAGTAGGGAAGAAGACCCCGGAAGGGCTTTGAGACAGGGACTGTAATTCCCTTGCTGGTTTGGTCGGCCATCTTAGAGTACAGTTTTTCCCTTATCATTCCCCCCTTTGATATTCCTTTAAACACCTAGTTTAGAGGACATCATTATCATCCACTACAGGCTGACAGCCCTGCAAGGCTAGTATCTGGGCAGCAGCTCGCCTGGTAGTAGTGTTTTCTTCTAACTTAGCAATCCATCCTAAGGTTCCTAATGTTGCCCAATAAGCAATAACAATAACAAATTTCTGGGAGACAGTCCAATCAGAAGGGGCAGTAGCATAAAGTCTGACTCCTGCGGTGAGGGATATCGCACCAATGATAGCCAGGGACCACAGCGAACAGATGTCCATCAGTCGGTCGGGCCTCGCCGAAGGTGAAGCCAGAGCGGGTCTGTAGCGTTTGGTTGGGCTTCCCACTGGTGTGATTCCTCATCCGACCAGTGAGCCTTCTTTACTCTAAAATGGTGGACCCATGGGGTGATACGGGAGAACTTGAGGGCAGTAGGGGTGGTTAGAACAACAGTGTGGGGCCCTGTCCACTGTGGTTTGAGGGGGTCCTTTCTAAAGCTTCTCCAGAGATGTGCCTTAGAGTTTTTCCCAGGGCTTGGAGGTGTTGGGACACTTCTAAGTCTCTAGTCTGTTCCAGGTCTCCTCTAAACCTGCTTATTACAAGGATGTGGCCTGCCATAGAGCCTTTGAGGTGAATTATAGCTAGGTACATGTACAGCCTTAAGAAGAGTAATAATTTCCAAATAGTCCATGAGTATGTTGGACTAAGGAAGCCTATTTGGAGTCAGTATAAATATTAATTTTTCAGTATAAATATTAATTTTTAAGACTTTGGCAATTGCCAAGCATGAGTAAACACTATAGTATACCCAGCTTCTTATTTCCTTTTTTATAAAACTATTACCACCAGTAAACCAACTGTCATCTGTATTTTTGATAGGGGAATCTTTTAAATCCGGTTGACCAGAATAAACAAAATCAATGACCTCCAACGGTTATGCTCTATAGAAGTACAATGTTCAGGTCCAGACACGAGGGTAGCTGGACTTAAAATTTGACAGGTTTTAGGTATTATTTTAAGCATTGCCTGGTATTTAAAAAGTCTGTCTCCCATCATCTATTGGGGGCCGTTGGTCTCTTGTCTAGCTTAGGTAAACATTATTCAAAGACAATTAGAACTAGAATTTAACATCCCCAAAGGTGTGTTATTGAAACATAATTTTTCTCTAAAATAACCCTCGTTTCCAGAGATAGCCAACTAAGACTAACTTGTTTGAAAAAGTTTGAAAAACAAGTCCAGTTTTTTTTTTTTAAGATTTTATTTATTTATTTGACACAGAGAGAGAGATCACAAGTAGGCAGAGAGGCAGGCAGAGAGACAGGGAGAGGAGGAAGCAGGCTCCCTGCTGAGCAGAGAGCCCGATGCGGGCCTCGATCCCAGGATGCTGAGATCATGACCTGAGCCGAAAGCAGAGGCTTTAACCCACTGAGCCACCCAGGCACCCCAACAAGTCCAGTTTAAACAAATGGCATAACTAGTTACATAAGCTCAGCAAGACTGATCATATAGATCTTTTAGAATCTCCTTTGTTGAACTTCTATAAGGAATCTCTAAGTCAAACTTTTAGTAGCCTCTCCAGGCCAGAAGTCAAGCCAAATACTTGCCATCAGACAAGCCTGTAGATTTAGGTGGCTTCCTCTTCATGAGGCCCCCAATATATCTCGAGGTTCCTTCCCCTGCCAGGAAGTGACACTCTTTACTCACCAGGCGAGGCTGCTGGAAACTCTGTAAGCAAGGTATCAGGCCGACCTTTCCAAGGGGCTTTATGGCTCCACATTTCATAAAGTCAACCTTAGCTCCTTAAAGCTGTTTGGTCGTATCTGAGTCTACACATGTCTCTCAAATAAGACATTCCAGGCAAAGCCTTGGTAAAATAACCAATGTTTTCAATGCTGTCCTGTTACAAGGAGAACAGATTCTTATTGAACTTATGCAAATAACTATGATCGCCATGGAAGAAGGAATACTTACTGAGGCCATTTCAATCTTAGAGGGTTCAGGTAGAGACACAAGGTAAATGCTTCAATTTGTTCACAAATGAATACTTTATCGTGTTTTTATGAGTCACAGCTATCTTAAGAGAAAGTTTCCTTAATCTGGAAGACTAAATGTTAGAAAACCAGCAATGTTTCAAACAAGAGCCAAAAAACTATAACCATCTTTTTAGTTCATTTAGTCCCATGTTACTGATTCTTGTTTAGTTTGAATGCAGCTTTTACTTAGTTCTGTAAATTCTTACTCATTTCAGTTTTGAACTTAAAGATATTGACTACTTGTTTTTGTCCTCAAAGTCCTTTACATGAACTTCCTTGAAGATGAAACTCATTTTGTAAGACAATAAGAAAAATTGCAAATGATAAAAACTCAGAAACAGACACTGCCAATGATCCAGTAAGAGTTCACCGTGATAGTATTGACGAGGAAGCTTATTCTGTGACACACAACACTTCAATACTTAGAACATTGAGTGCTGATCTTGTATTAGGACATTAAAACTTTAGGAACTACAAATTACCTCCAGAATCATTATAGCCCCCACCCTCATGTGTTTAATAGTACTTTCGGAGTGACTTAGCATACTAAATAAAAGGCCTAATAAGTTAAGAAGACTTCATTTACCATTTAAATCTTGGGAAGTTTGTATAAACTTTAGAGAGTTTTAAAGCACATGCCTAAACAAGATTAGGGATGTTAAAGACCTGATAAAAGCAAAACACCGAAACTGGTTTTTCTGGGCAGGCAAAGAGAAAACAACTATTTACATTTTTTTTAATCGAGAGCAGACCAACAATTGGAGAAAACTTTGTCTTTTTGAACAGAGAGTAAGCAGACTTTCAATCTTATACCACTGTCTTTAAAACCCATTCATTTCAAGCTTAGTCCATCCTGACCACATCTAAAATTCTGTTCCAAGGTTTTCCCTTCATAAACCTTCTACAACTTTGCATTCTGATTTTGTCCCAAGCCATTTCTTTCCAAACAACCATCTCATTTAGGACCAAATTACCTTCTTTTACCTTCAACAAAAATGCATTCCCATTCCTCATATCTTTCTTTTTTTTTTTTTTTAAGATTTTATTTATTTATTTGACACAGAGAGAGAGATTACAAGTAGGCAGAGAGGCAGGCAGAGAGAGAGAGGAGAGAGGAGGAAGCAGGCTCCCTGCCGAGCAGAGAGCCCGATGCGGGCCTTGATCCCAGGACCCTGGGATCATGACCTGAGCCGAAGGCAGAGGCTTTAACCCACTGAGCCACCCAGGTGCCCTCCTCATATCTTTCTTACGTATCTCTTACTTTTCCACAGACAGAGGCATTTCCCTTATTTCCATCACCCTTAGTTTCGGTTAGCAGAATTTTGTACTCTTAGAAACCCTAGTCTCCAGTGAAGACTAAGTAGTAACAAATCATGAACTGTTACACCAGAATTCTTTAGATGGCAAATTTATGAATCAGTTAAGCACAAAGCATGTTTACCAACAGATTTAAATATCCTTAGTTCTTCGCAATAAGTCAAAAGCATAAAACTATGTCCAGTAACTAATGAGTTAGCACTTCATCTTATTTGGAAAAGACTGAGATGTCCAACGAATTTAATTCCATTTATCATCCAAGCAAAACTTTAAGGTTTCAGTAACCAAAGACTTTTGAAAGCTATCTTAATAATTAGACATGAAAACTTTGATGAGACAATTAACCATCATTTTTGTCATCTTTTTACTAACAAATTGTGACAGAGATAACATAAGGTTATTTGACCTTCACTAAAACTTGATAGAATAAAAGTTTCAGGTTTACTGCTGATAACTTAAAAGACATGTCTATCTTAATTAAACCAACAAACTTAACTTTAGTTTAAATACTGAATTATGTCCCACCTGGATCCTCCCCATGGTCAGTTTTCACCTGAGACACTTGGGGAAATGTGGAGTGGGTGGTGTTGGGTCCAGGGAGTGCTCTTTTTGCTCCTCGAAGGTGAAGGGAGGAGCCATGGTTCCTGAGGCACCAAAGATAGTCTCCAACCCAGTAATGCAGGCCACACCCATGGTGGTGCAGAAACGGGAGAAGAGGGTTGGGGAGGCCCAAGAGACAAAAGGCTGCCAGAGGGCAGAGAAAGAGTTCCCAGCTCAGGAGCTCATCAGCTCCAACAGAGGAGCAGACACCATGTTTTCCCACCAACAGAGGAGCAGACGCCATGTTTTCCCACCAAAAACAGGGGACGGGTAGTCTGTATTGGGCCAGAGAAGACAGGGACTTTCGCAGAAACAAAGGGAGTTTCGGCAGCTGCTTGGGAATATTCTTTAAAGTCCCCATCCTCAAGTATTCCTGGGATTATGACCTGAGTGGAAGGCAGACACTTGACCGATTAAGCCACCCAGGTGCGCTCCTTCCCACACCCCCAAGGTAAGGATGAGAGTTCCTGTTATTTTGCATCCTGTTTCTGTCTGGATCAAGTTTCCTGTGGGCTGTCAGAGCTGCTAAATCATATATCTCCCCACACACGCCACTTAGAAGAAGCAGGAGCTCTGTCTTCCTGCAGCTCAGCTTTAGGCCCTGGGTCAGGGGAGGACGGCGGTCCCTGAGCTTCCTGACAGGCTCATCCTGGTCCAGAGCTCATCCCCGTTGCTGCCCCTGATGCCCCCAGGCAGGGCCTCCCTGATAGGCTTTGCTTCTATATAGCCCTTGGGCTCTTTTACTTGAGTTACAAATATCCTACTTTGGTCCTTCCTATTAGCACAGAATCGGACCCATGAAAGCACAGTTTGGGCTACCTGAAGCCAAGAATCAATATATGGGAATTGGTGAGGGTGTCGGGAAGTCCTGACCATAATTCTGCAAATGACCTGGACAGTGGGTAGGTCTTAGGGCATCCTCGGAGGGCCAGGAGACCCCAAAGGTGGCCATTTCAGTTCACATAATGTGCCTAATTTTCCAGGAGACGCTTTGATCCCATAGTCTCCTGAGAATCCCTTCTTTATTTCTGAGCATACAGTCTAAGACCGTAGGTTTTGAAGAGCTTCCACCCATGATGAGCAGGGGCTCTCCTGTCCACCCTGTGTGTTCCCTCCCTGTGTCCCTGGCGTAAAGACAAACAAAGGGTGGGTGTCCCTCCAGAGGAGAGACCAGTCAGATGCCTGCCTGTCCGCCCTCCCGGAGGAGCCCTGGGTGCCTCTTAGCCATAGTGAGCCCCTATAAACCCCGAACTGGTGCCCCGAAGGGCTCGCCTTAGACCTTATGAGGTCACCACGGAAACAGGTTAGGGCCCACTTGGACTCCGTGGGCTTCTGGGGACCCTATGGGTCCCTGCCCGTGGAGCCACAGAATCAGTCCGCCTGACAAGCCAGGTCAAACTGCTGTTTTGCTTGCGCATTCACTCCAGAAGTTATTACAGTTCCTCCCCCTGGGAGGCCCTGACCTGTAAATTTTTTTTTTTTTAAGATTTTATTTATTTATTTGATACAGAGAGAGAGATTACAAGTAGGCAGAGAGGCAGGCAGAGAAGGAAGCAGGCTCCCTGCTGAGCAGAGAGCCCGATGCGGGCCTCGATCCCAGGACTCTGAGATCATGACCTGAGCCGAAAGCAGAGGCTTTAACCCACTGAGCCACCCAGGCGCCCTGACCTGTAAATTCCTTTCAGAAATTCCTCCCTGTCCCCCCTTTCAGGGGGTTCCTGACCTCAGGGACCAACCCCCTGGGAGGCCCTGACCTGTGAGACCTCTAAGAGGTCCCTGGGAAGTGATCAGTTTCCCCTTCTACCCTTAGGGGTGGGCCTGACTGGGGCCTAGGGCCGCAGGCCTTCCCGGAATCTGATGTCAGGACCAGGGCTTCACCTGCCAAGTCTCCTTTGAGCCCGGGAACAGCGGGCAGGGCTGCTCCGAGGCAACTGGGCGAGAGACTGCCGAAAATTAGGCAGGGCACGCCTTTGCCCTCACGATCCCATCCCTCGTTCCGTCACCGCCCTGCCATTGTCCCAAACCGCTGGCAACGAAGACCTTGGAGGATTGGAGGTTTATTTAACACTGGCTGGCTCAGAGGAGAGTGGTCTCCAAAGGGGTCCTGAGCGCCCAGCAGAAGCAGCGAGGGTAATTTATACCCCGCTACTTCCGCATCCTTGGTACTTTTGGTGCGCCTGGGAAACGGGGTGGGGAGAACCCAGAAGGGCTTTGAGACGGGGACTGGAATTCCCTTGCTGGTTCGCTTGGCCGTCTTAGAGTACAGTTTTGTCCTTATCAAAACAGTTCTCCAATTATATAAATGTAAATTCTCAGAAACTTCCTATAGTGCCATTAAAGTAGTCCTTTGTTACTGCAGCTTAAAATGTTTCTGGTTTATCACTTCCTATCATTTTATCATGTTACGTAGACCCTTCGTACTTTAATTATGTTCCCTGGACCGTATTACCTAAGGGCTTGTTAGACATGCAGCATTTCAGGACCCACAGAAATCCTACAAGATTAGAACCTGAATTTTAATAAAAACCCCATATGGTTTTTACACACATCAAAGTTGGGGGAGCACTGCTGTAGATGACACTGTAGCTTCCTCATTAAAACAATAGGAATAATCAAAGTACCTACCTCACAGGTCTGTGGCGAGATTAAACTTGCTGTTGTACGGAGAGCACGTTGAACAGTGCCTGACGCCTACAGCAAATGCTAAATCCATCTTACTATATAGGGAGTGTTGAGAAGCATGGAAGGGAGAGCTCTGCTCTCTTTTAATTGGCCACAAAAAACACATGCCTAATATTGTGTTCAGTTTTGGGTGCTATAATTTATATACACATTGGAAAACTGTTATATATTCAAATTAGAGTAATGAGAGTGTGAGGAAAACTAAACTTTGTTATTAGAAGAATGGTTCAAGAAACTGGGAATATTTATGTGAGAGAATAACACACCTGTGGGGGATGACAGCTGCCTTCATATTTTTGAAGGTTCAGATTTATCTTTGTGACTCCAGATGGTAAAATAAGGACAAATACATAGAAGTAATGGAGAGCGAGGTTTGAGTCAAAATAAGTAACAGATCTAATTTCCTCACAGAACTGTTCAAAGTAGAAAGGAGTTTCTTGCAAGGAAGTGTGTTCTCTGCTCTGTAATGTCCAAATCAAACCCTGTGCTCACGCTCACCTTTCAGGGACAGCAGCAAGTATTTATAAATTGGATGGTTTCTGAGGTGCTTCTTGGCTCTGAGATCCATGATTCTATAAATGATAAAACTGAAAGGGTACTTGGCTTTCATCCAGATTCTAGAAACTTCAACATTTTGTGTGTTTAGGAAAGCCATGGCAAATAACTTTGACAATCTGTTATCTAACTAATTTCTTGTACATTCTTTCTTGCTTCCTAAATAGTGCCTTGTCCTTCTTTTCCACATTTCAAAAGAAGAGACAGCAAGTTTAGGCCTTTCTAAAACCAGTATACAAACTTTTCTCTCAACAGCTGATCCTTTCAAACCAAGAGATAATAACCTACTTAACTCTTAAAAATTGGAATAATGCTAACACATTTCCCATCAGTCTTCCAGTTATTTCTCTCTTGAGATGATGTTACATTGAGTAGAAAATTCCTTTGCCATAGGGACAGGACGTTTTATGCAAGGCTTATCTATTTCTCTAGTAAGAATTCTGTAGGAATGTTTTACAAAGGTCCTGGACCTACTTGGAGCAGTCTATTTTAATACTAATGTAAACGGGGGTACCTGGGTGGCTCAGTTGGTTAAGCAGCTGCCTTTGACTTGGGTCGTGGGGTTGAACCCCATGTTGGGCTCCCTGCTCAGTTGGGAGTCTGCTTCTCCCTTTGCCCCTCACTCCTCTTGTGTGCTTTCTGTCTCTCTCTTTCTCAAATAAATAAAATCTTAAAAAAATAAATAAAGCTAATGTAAACAAATGTTAGAACTCTAAGTTACTTGATCAACTAAGTAAAAAGCTAAAAACTTGTCAAGCCCTGGGGTGTCTGGGTGGCTCAATTGGTTGGGCATCTAATTCTTGGTTTTGGTTCACATCATGATCTCAAGGGTTAAGTCCCTGATGATCAAGTCCCATGATGGGCTCCACAATCACTGGGGGGTCTGCTTGGGGATTCTCTTCCACTGTCCTTCCCCTCCCGTGAGCCTGTGTGCACATGCCCTCTCCCTTTCTCTGTCTCTCTCAAATAAATGGATGAATCATAAAACAAAACAAAACAAGCAAACAAACAAAAACACCTCATCAAGCCTCATTGCATCACTGTATTATTGCTTCCACCAAAAGGAGTACATGGTAAAAAAAAAATCCCAAGCACCAGGGTAAGACCAGTAGGGGAAACACAAGTTGAACAAGCTCAAATGATAAGACTAATCTCCTTAATCTGACCACACTAGGGTGAAGATCTATGATAGATGATTATCTAGTCTTTCACAAGCAACAGTTGGTCTTGTGAACCTGATAGAACAGAGGGAAAAATTAGAAATGAAATTGACTGACTGACATTTCACTGTCAAATACTTCCACACACACTTCCTCATGTGAGTTTCACAGTAAGGCTGGGAGGAAGCTTAAGTTCTTCTCATCTTATGAATGAGGTAACTGAGGCTTGAGGAGTTGCGTTACTTGCTCAAAGTTACACAACCAATTAATGGCTGAGTTGCTATTCATACTTGGATATTTAGATTTTCAGTGCAACTTCTTTATAATTATACCCAAACTGCTAGAACTTACAAAGTGTATCCCTGAGATTAAACAACAGAAAAGTAGAATTTCTTCTAAGTAAGCGCTCACTGTCAATTATTTTAGTAACTCAATACACAGTGTTCTAGGTGCATAATGGAAGACACCAAATTTTCAAACCAAGAAAGGGCAGCTTTTTTGGAGGCAAATGGGTCCCAGAGCAGGTGCAATGCTTCTGGTCAGGCTTTGGCCTCCAGTCCGGAAGTCCTTGAAGAAGCAATATAGCCAGGAGACTCCAAATTGCTAAGGAAATGAGCTAATCAGCATCCATGTACTCCCTTTATGTTCATGGGGCAAAGAAGTGTGTGGGGCTGGGCTTCAAGGGCTCCAGGGGCAGTGTGGCAAGAGTTACTATTTCATATCCGTGTGAGACCAAAGAATGGAGGGACTGCCTGTGAAAGAGGTGTCAGTAGTTAAAGCTATAATCACAACTTCAGGAGAGATCAACACCCACTATACAAGAGGATTTAAAAATCCAATAAATAAAGCTAAATCGAGCTGCTATCCTGAACCGTGGCATCGAGCCATGGTTTACTGGCAACATCGAACATCATTGCATAATGGCTGAACACAACCGGCATGCTGGGGCAGGCAGCGGGAAGCCCCGCCTGCAAAAAGCCGGAGAGAGGTTTTGAAGTGATTGACCAAGTTATATGATTTGCAGGTGCTTTCGTATACCATTTCACTGGCCACTAACTTATTCAGGAGGTGGGAAAGGCTTTAACCCAGACTGGCAATTATGCCACCAGTTTTGAGTCTGGAAAGAAGCCAGGAAGGGGGTCATAACATGGTCTGGACTCCACAGGTGGCTCCCAATTTGTCGTTAAAATGGGAATGGAAAGGAAAACTCAGAAAGGCTCTTAAACCACATTTGTGTAATCACGTTTAATGGACAGGTGGCTCCTGGTGGAATTTATTTAAAGTAAGGCTCTGTGTGTATGTGCATATTTGTGTGTATTTGCTCAAGAACACACAGGCGTTATTGAAACTGATGGCATGTCGTCATTCTGGACTCTAGCTGGCAGGCAAGAAAAAACACCATAGCTGTGGTCACCTTCTTTGCCTCCAAAGGGGAAGAAATGAGCTTCTGTTAAAGCCATTCCATTGTCACTTTTTTTTTCTTTCTCTTTCTCTCTCTCTCCATTTTTCCTGCTGCCCGTTATATAAAGCTACGTTTTAGTTTTAAAAGGCAAAATAAAATAGAGAGCTATTTTAAGACAAAAATATTAAATATGAGAGTGATTTGGAGCTCTGGATTTGTTTTTTAAAATTAAACAGAGAGTCGGCATGTGGGTATTGTAAATAGGCGAAGCTTTAGCTCTCCCTACAGGCTTTTGTTACAGTAGCTGTCTAAAAGGAAGAGAATATCAGAAGCTGAAAATCATCCCAAAGTGTTCATCAAGGAGAGTGATTTCCTTTGTCCAAGATGAAGTCACGAGCTGTTACCTGGGTTGGCAGTGAGTTTGTGCAAATTCCTGCTGCCAGTGACACTTTATCACATTATTGAAGCTACTGGGTCTTTTTCCTTGTTCCTTTAGTGGTTCTCAGTTCTTTGCTGAAAAAAAGTAAAGGGGAATAATAATAAAAACAACAACCACAACAATAGTGGAACGAGCCTGGAAAAGCCAATCAGAAAACCTACTGCCAATTTCCATTTCGTCACAGTGTCTCTGGAGCATAGATTTCCAGACTAAGGATCACACAGGAGTTGCTGGGTTGGGCTCAACATCCACTCCGGATGGAATCACTGTGGAATAATAATCTATTAGGATGAGCCCCGGCTAAAAAACCAGTGGACAGCAAAGATCTTCAGGGAACCTCTTAATATTAAAAATAAAAGCCAGTTTCACAAACACACTTTGAGACACACCCCAAACCCAAAGGAGAAATCATCCCCAGATAGTCTTCAGGGTTGCACCAGAAGTGTGTGGAATCGTTACTACTACTATTAATAGTAACAATTGATAATAATAATAGTAGTAGTAGTCGTAGTCGTAGTAGTAAGTAAACAGTAATAATTGTAACAACTATAATTTGTTCTTTATTTGCTGTTGGCTACACATTCTGCTGAGTTATCTTATTTAATCCTCACAACAGTGCAAACATGTAGGTGTGATGATTCCCTTTCACGAATGAGCAAGCCAATTCAGAAATTGGGCCACTTGCCCAAGGTCATCCAGAGGGTTAGGACTGGAGGCAGGGCTACAACCCAGGACCATCTGACTGTGGAGCCAAGACCATGAACCACTCAGTCCTATTCTGTTGTCTTTGTTAGCCACCATGCTACCTGCCTCTGTTTTGTTTTTTAAGAAGATACTTCTAGATTAGACCTGACAGCAAAAATCAATTCAGCAAACACTACTGCTTTTCAACAAGCACATTTAGTATTTAGGGAGTGCTAGAAATGAGCAAAGGATTTAATAGACACACAAAAAAATCGCTAAGAGGAATCTGGCAATGAGAAATATATGAAGTAGGACAGAATATGGATGAGTCGGTTAAAGAAATGAGTGTAAAGAAGGTGAAGGAAGGAAGTAAGCTATTAAATTCCACAGGCTGTCCTGGCTAACAACGCCACTGTGTAGGGGAAGGAGAACAAAAGATGTCATTATGAGAGGAGTCAACATGGGGATAGACAGCAATGATGAATAACAGAAAAGAGACAAAGAAGGGTATTGTTCAGCTTTTTAGGAGTTAGGAATTAGGGAAAGGACCCAACATTCCCACACTCCATAAACATTTCTTAAAGGCCAGGGATAAAAATAGCAAACGGTTCATGCCTCCTGCTGGTAAAGATCGAGGAGGGAAAAACAGACATATAAGCAATAAAGTGTCATGAGCGTTATGATAGAACTCGTAGAGGAAAGGAGTCATTAAAATTCTAGAGAAGAGAATGCCAGTTACGATTTCATAAAGGGGCAATAATTTAACAGGACTTTAAAAGGTACGGAAGTTTTTGCCAAGGGAACTGAGGAAGTAAGATGGGAAAAGAAAAATATTTAGGGGAGAAAACAAGTTGTGCAAAGGCATGAAGACATGGGTCCTCGGGAGGTCTGTGAGTAGTTCTGAATGGCTGGATAAAGCATTAGAACAGGAGGGGACCGTGCAGACATGCTAACCTGGACTTGTGGGCAGGTTCAAAGTCAGGGGCACTCTGGATGGGGAGTTAGGGAGTTTGGACCCTATCCTGTAGGTGCTGAGTAGTTACTGAAGACTACCATAAGCGATATTCCTCTTTAGAAATCTCCATGATGACTGTGTGACAGATGAGTGAGAGGGCAAATGCTGGAGGCAGGGAGACAAAAGGCAGGGGCTCTGCCATGCCTCGTTGCAGTAGGGAGAGAAACAGGGGTAAATGCAAGGGAGAGGGCAAATTCAATCTATGACTGATTAGATGCTGGGAATGACTCTACCATGTTTTGAAATTAAACAGTGGATTTTCGAATCACGCATAAGAGGATGGATGACTCTGCTATTTCTATATGAAAAAATAACAACTGGTGAATTTTACAAAAATGCTGTTTTTCAACTTCGGTATTGTTGAGTTGTGAATACAGCTCTTGGCTTAAAAGATCCTACTTCTTCAAATCCATCCATGTCATAGAATCTTGATTTTAATTCCTAAAAGGACTCAAGCAATTCTCTAATCCCAAGCTCCCCTCTCCACTGCCCCATCCCATAGAGAGTATTTAAAGGTGAAATAACTCATCTAGAGCAACAGAGTAAGTTGGAAGCAGGCCCATGACTAGACGCAGATGATACCTAGGCCACATTCAATGCTTCTTAAACAAGGACGATATGGTATATTTCTGTTTGGGTTCAGTTCCGATAAAGATTGTGTCCATTCAGATAATTTTTATGCTTTTCTTTTTAGCACAGCTTCCAGAAAATTTACATCCAAATTTATTATTCAAGTGTTATAACTTGCTCAACTCAAGTGACTAAAAGCATCTCTTCTCCCTTCTTCTATGAGAAGAGCTTTGTTCTGTTTTATCCTTAAATACTTTATCTTGCTTTGCATTTTAAACCACCCTTATGTCTACTCTTACATCCTTTTGGATGTTGGTGAGAGTAAAAATTATAAACAAATAAGTTTATCAACAGGTAGCTTTCTTCTAAGCAGGAATATAATTCCATATTTATGGCCAACATGGGCGTCATCAAGAGATGTACGTGAGCTTAGAATATACAGATGTCAGGGTATTTTCCTTGAGCAGTAGAAAATGTCAAGTAAGTATGAACAGAACAATTAGAAGCATCCCCGGAATTGTGGATCTGCAAAAGCTCTCCGGAAGGAGGGTTTGTCTTTGTTTGAAACCTCACCAGGCAAGCCTCTTCATACTAACGGTACTTGTTACACATTTTGCTACCCTGGCTTCTTCAGTCTCCTGCAGAGACTTTACTAGAAGATCATCTTGATAATTTAGTCATGCTTCCTTCTCTCCACCTCCAGTTCAAATATTTTTACTTGGATTAAATTTAAAATCAGAGGAAAGTGTGTGAAAGCATATAACCTGTTCTTGAACTTAGATAAACTTAAAAAAGGTGTCATAACGTAAGTACAGGAAAAACATAGGAATTCCAGCTAGAATAAAAGCAAAAGAAAACAAAGGAAATCTTACCAAGAAGATGTGATAAATGATGTCACTTATCTGCTAGAGGCAGATGGGAACTTTCCTCGTAATATATTGACTATATAGCTAAATTCTAGAATTGAGATTGGAAAGCTTTCTCTTTTGTGGGGGGCAGGCGTGGGGAAGAGTAAGTTCTCCCGTAGGTTTAGGAAGGTGTACATTTAGAGGGACTGGTTATTCCAGTGGAGGTCATCAACAAGTGGTTCAGGAGAGACTAGCCTATGACATCCAGGAAAAATACAGAATAAATGAATAGCTTAATAAATGACATCATAACAGTGAGTATATTTTAAAAATTGATAATCAGGACTTGGAGTCTAACAAGTCTGGACATATTTATGGTGGCAATGGAAAAGAATATTTGAGAGTAGCATTAATTCAGAGATGTGAGATCATTGTAACCGTAATAAATATTAGTTGATTCGGAGGTACAATGAATACCTGAATATTTGGAATCTCTTGAAAATCGTGTCCACTGTCTGCCATGTCTGCAGGTCGGGTGGTAACCTGAACTTCAGATTAAGTGAAAAGTATATCTTCATACCTTTTGTGCTTTTTCACCTTTTGTGCTTTTTCTTAACACTACCAATAAATACTTCTAATTTTACAACCCATTAAACAGACATACACATACACGCATATAAAAGTGTAACAAAAGTTTCAGAAAAGATACTAAAGATATTGCATTTGGGTTCTTTGCTATACTATTCCTTTACATTCTGTTATTTTTATTAGAGTCCTGGTGTGAGCCTCCAAATGGATTCCAAGACCCACCAATGAGCCATAACCAGCATTTTGAAAACGCTTGCTTGAGATAACTATTGTAGTCAGCTGACTCAGCCTAAATCAGAGAATCCACCTGACCCAAAGTGTAGCAAACTGAACAGGTGTCGGATGACTTCACCGGATCATATAAAAGCGAAGCAAACTGTTCAGTGTTGGGAAATTGCAGAGGGTGAATTCTTAGTGGGAGATTTATTGGCTTTATGACCAGGAACCATCATGCTTAGAGTCAGTATTCTACTTGGTGGTAGGAAACCCAGAGAGAGGAGAGTGACAATATGCTATTTTTCTAATAAAATATTGAATTTCTATTAATATGACTTTCTATTGCAATTATAATCTGTTATAAGCCTGCGCTGCAGGGACAGAGCCTTAATTCTCTCTCTAGTGCAGAGCCTGGCATCCTGTTGGCAGCCAACTCATGTTTATTATCGGTAATAACAATAATAATACTAATAACGATGGCTTGATGATTAGAATCTTTTGCAGTAACACCCAAAGCTAGGATTAAGAGAACACTTTTCCCTCTGGTTCCCATGTTTACTCTCCAGGGTTTATACTTCTTCCGATCTTAAAAATGCATTCCTTGTTCCCCTGTTCCTTCTGAGTGTCTTTTTGGCAAACGTTAATGTTTTCCTGTGTTTTTTTCCTAATGGACCTGAAAATGAAATGCCTTCCCATTAGTCTCCTTGTTCGTCTTACCAGAATCCTGGGTGAAGTCAACACAGCTAGAGTAGGGAGAGTCATTTGTTAACTGTTGCTTCAGAAGCCATGAATTGAGCAAGAAGCCTGCAGACCATCATTTTGTATTACATATTTTGTGTACACATATGCATATATGTGCGTGTGTGAGTGTGTGTGTTTCTGCAACAGCACACTCTATCTTAATTTTTTTCAAATTCTCAGTCATAAGCTTATTTTTTAATGAAGAAATGGGAAAGTTTTTTTTCTTTTTAATGCCAGTGTGCTTTCCCCCCAGGCTTTATCAAAGTTTGTTATTTAAATAATAAAAAAAAATTTGTTATTTTCAAATCAAGGCTCTCCTTCCACAATGCTATACAGGAGAGAGAATGAGAAGAATGAAGTAAGCACGTGCCTTCAGGAGGGGAGGAGCGCCCAAGGACGACCATGACCGCAGGGAAGGACAGGGAAGCTGCCCTGATGACCAGCGAGGGGTGGATGGGGGAAGCAGAAGACCCAAAGAGGATTGCACTGTGGTCACAGCCATAGGTAGATAAACTGAGCACCAGGCCATGGAGAAGGAAGGAAACGGAGGTGGATGGGGAGGCACCCTTGTACTGGGAGGGGGGAATCCCAAGTAGAGAGAAAGGAGAGAAGGAGCAGAGATGGAGCCTTCTAGCTGTGCCAGTCTGAGAGGAATTACCCACTGACACCATCTCTCAAAACTAGAAGGCAGAATTAGCCATTCTTCCCTTGCTCTAATTCAAACCTTTTATTCCTCTTAGAGTAATCGTAGGTCTATAATCTCAACTTCCTTATCTGAGTAAACGTGTGCTATAAGAAATTTCGCATGTTTTTAGCATCACGTTCCATGTGGCCGTTCATTCCCAAAGAGTACGGTCCAACCAGACTTATTGGTTTTTTTTTGTTTTTTTTAAGATTTTATTTATTTGACAGAGAGAGACAGCTAGAGAGGGAACACAAGCAGGGGGAGTGGGAGAGGGAGAAGCAGGCTTCCTGCTGAGCAGGGACCCCGATGTGGGGCTCCATCCCAGGACCCTGGGATCATGACCTGAGCTGAAGGCAAATGCTTAACAACTGAGCCACCCAGGTGCCCCAACCAGACTTATTCTTAAACTTTTTTTTTTTTTAAGATTTTGTGTATTTATATGATAGAGAGAAAGAGCAAGCACAAGCAGGGGGAGCACCAGGCAGAGGGAGAAGGAGAAGCAGGTTTCCCACTGAGCAGGGAGCCTGATGCAGGACTCCATCCCTGGACCCTGGGATCATGACCTGAGCCAAAGGCAGACGCTTAACTGACTCAGCCACCCAGGCGTCCCATAACCAGACTTATTCTTAATTATTTTTATTAGCTATGGCTTCAGCTTTTAATTGGTACACATTTAATCACAATTCAGGTTATTTAGTGGCAGGATCATACTTCTTATTTGTCTTTTTATAGGATGGGAGTTATGACCCAAACTACTTCCATGAATTGGCGTTAGGTGTATGATGGTGAGGATGACCTGAGTCCAACCTTGGCCTGATAACTGGCTAGTTATAGTACTTTTAAGAATTTCTTCCTTTGTAAAGTAGAAGTAATAATATCCACCTCATAAGGTTATTGGGAAATTAAAATGCAATAGTAAATAAAAAGCACTTCACCCAACTTGGCACACTGTAAGGGACTGGCAAAATGGTATCTGCTATTATACGCTCCTTAGAAGATTGTGTGTCGTGGGGTTCCTATTAAGATGATTACTTTTTATGCCAGGTAGCACTCTACACATGTGCATCATGGCACCTGTCCCTGCACCTAACGGGAGGACCTTGGGGGTTACAGGCAGAGAGGAGTAAGCCATCACTGATCACAGGCGATACCTACATCCTCTGCTTTCTCATACCCGGTGGATGTGAAAAGCAGAGTTAAACACCGTGACATCTACTGCTCTTTATGTTAAATAAACCAAGGCCTTCCATAAATTAAAATGATTTCCTTATGCAGCATGACACAGGGTTATCCAATTTGCCAGAGAGGTGCAACTGAGTCTGTTGTAAGGGGAAAGTGCAGGTAGGCTGTGTTTAAAGCTGCAAGAACCGTGTCAGAAAAAGAAAAGCCCCTCTCAGGGTAGTAAATGCATTTGCTTAGGCCCTAATAAACTAAGAATGGAAAAAGGTTAATTGACAAAATGATACTTGTCTAATGCTGTCCTGAGCATTGCACTCAGACAGATGTGTGAGACAGGGATCCTGCTGTGCTGACAAGGATGATTATTACAACTGACTTTTTCTGCCCTCAAGGGTGTGTAGTTTCTAGAAGCTTTTCACCCTGGAATCTCACTGTTGTGCTAGAGCCAATCCAAGGAGGGCTATAAAACCAGAAAGTCAAAGGACAACACAGCTGACACTTAATTTAAGTGCGCTGAGGCAAGGCCACAGTCTGGCACCAGTCCTAAATGGTGTGGTGGAAATTCCGCTTTGCATTTACAACTTCCATTGACTGAGCACTTAACCGCGTGCTAGGCAATGTGCTGAGGGCTCCAGACCCCACATTGCATTCTATTCCTGTAGTGATTCACTGAAGTAGTCATGTAAGCTGGTTGGGTCTCAGGAAGCAGAGGGGGTCCCACGGGACCAGCCAAGAGGGTCCTTGACTTCACGTAGGATAGAAATCAAACATGAGCAGAGAGGAAAGGAGAGCACAGTTTACTGACGATATAGAGAGTGAGTACTGAGACTGACAGGGTGTCCGAGAGACTCAGAAAGGAACGTAGAATGAGTGTCGTCTCGGCTCAGGGTCTGGGGTTTTTATTGATGAGGATGGTCTGGTGTACCTGTCCTCTCAGGCATCCGGAAACTGAATGAACAAAGACACGTGTTCATGTGTCCTCCATAAGTTCACCTGTGCCCTCGAGCCAGGGCTCTTGGCGTCCAGGCGTCTAGAGTCAGTGGTCTTAGGGAACTTATAAGACGATCCTGTCCGTCACTCCTTAGATATTACCTATTGTGCTGGGAGACTCCAGGGGAATCATTAACTCCTTGATCTTTACAAGGAGAACATACATTATCACTGCTTGTGTCAGCAAGGATGCAGATCCTGGCAAGAACAGAGGCAACAAAAAAGCAGTCCTTTGGGGGGGTCCCTTCAGTGTCTTGACCTCAGCAGGAGTTGGTGTACTGCAGGTACAAGGGAGGAAGCTGAGGCCGCCCCAATACTGTCATTACAGTGCACTTCCATTTTCCCAAAGCACTTGATAATATTGATGTATTCATTCAAATTTTCCATGCATGCTTGAGTCATTTACCAATAAAACAACGGTCATAGATACAATGTCTGACTCAGTTCAGAAAACAGAAAATGATTCCTTAAATGTGTGTGTTTGGATACACTGTGGCTCCAGGAGAAGGGTAGCTGCTTGACTTCCAAACTGAAGAGGATGAGGGAATACAAACCTTTGTTTTCTTAGCTCTTGAGAGAAGGACCGAAATTCATGGGGAAATTCACTGGGACTATGAGCTGATGTGATCTGGAATTTAGAGGAGGTGGTCCTCTGGCTCTCTACGGGTCTGATAGTTGAAATGAGAAGAGTAAAACAAAGATCGAAGCTACCCTTGAAGTGTGTGAAGTATGTTGAAGTGACACCTGTTGCCTTTCAGCAATAGTTATCTGCCCATTTGCAGATAAACACTTAAAACAGGCTTACTTGGAAAAGCTCAAGTCCTACTGGAAGGCAGGGAATAATTGCAATTCTTTCAAAGCAAGTAGGATTGTTAGCTGTGATTTAAACTAAACAGAATAACAAAAGCCCTTCCCAAGTGGGAACTAGCTCTGTTTTCGTAGTCATCAGAGCAAGGCTCTTAAAACCTAAATGTCTCACAAGTACCTTCTAATGGGTTTATTGCTTTGTTTATTCTGCTTAGAGCAAGTCAGGGGGCAATTTGGAATTTGCATCATTAAAAATCTTTTTTGAAAGTGTGTTGACATTTCAGTCGCTGGTTTTGAAGAGCATTAAACAGCTCCCTTAATGCGGGCAGTGGTCATCTGTCCCTTCTGCGAGGTGCACATTATCATGCACGTTCCCACGTGGGTTGTTACATATAGAGATACATTTCCCTACAACCCCAGATGCATATGTGTTGTGGTTATTTTGATCCTTTTCACTTAATCGTCTCTAGATGCTACTTTCAGATATATATACAACCAGTGAGTGAATATTTAACTTCAAACATTTCTTTTTAAAGTCAAACATGTTTTTCCTTCCACTTTTTATTTCTCTAACATACGGATGATGAACTCCTGCATGTCTCCTCACACGACTGGGCATATCTCCACAGTGTTCACTGTCCTCAGATACTCTTCCAAGAATCATTTTCCGACTTCCCTTTAGACAAACGAAAGGGTTCTTTCAGGTGACAGAAATAACTGGGAACACAGAAAAAGGCAAATGCTCACCAAAGGCATAAAGTAGCAGTTGGTGAAATGTTAGAGGAATTGTGTTTGTAATTTCATTGTCTGTTAATCTGAATACGTGGTCTTATGAGGTATACATATTTTGGATTTTAATATAAACCCTTTCAAGTATATTAAGAATTCCACTCTCTTTCTCTAAGTTGTCATCACTGAATAGTGGACAGAGTTAGTTGTCAGGACTTTTTATGTTCAGGTCTTGGGAAGAACAGAACCAAGGAGAAAACAGCATTCATATGGAAGATCTGTCACCAAAACCTAAAAGAACTGGTACAAGTGGACAAGTTATTTACCTTCTCTGAGGTTCAGTTTCCCTTTCCCCAGAAAATATGTATATGCATAAGGACATAAATACATTATTTGCATAAACAAACTCTCTGCGTGTGTGTGTGTGTGTGTGTGTGTGTGTGTGTGTGTGCGCGCGTGTGCGCGTGTTTTCATCAAAGCAAAAACTGCTCTGGACCGAGTTAAACAGGAAAAGAAGGAAGACTTTATTCAGAGCTGTAGCAGTAGGGGAGAGAGAGACCAGAATGCAGTCTGAACTGAATTCTACTGAATTCTGCTGAAACAAAGCATAGGAGAGATTTGAAGAGTTGGGGTAGGGATGATCCTGGGCCACTTGTGTTTGCTAAATGGCCTTATCAAAGGAAAAGTAAGCTTTCTTATATCTTTATGACAGGAGGTAGTTCTACAACTTGGAGGAAGTCATGCCTCCGCCATGTTAGTCAACTTACCCTCCCCTAGAAACTGGGAAATAGGGATACTATTTCCCTTGATGTTCACATTTCAAAGAGATGGCTCCCAGGTCCTAGAGGAAAACATTCTTGGGTTGTAAAATTGGAAAGAGGCTTCGAAAAAGATTCACATCTCAAAGGGCAGAAAAAGAATTTATAATTATAAGTTTTGTAAGTGACTGTTCTAAAATGCAGGTCAGGGGCTTAGAGTCAAGAAGAAGGCTGCCTAAAGTTTAGTCTGATTGAGGGGAACATTAAGGTCCTTGCGGTCACCGTGTGTTATGAGTGTGGGAAGGGAAAGCTGTGGACAAGACCAGATGCTCCCGTCCTTTCTGCGCTTTGATTTCAGTAAGCCCTCTGTGTGTTGGGATAAGGTGTGACCAAAGCCAGGGAAGGAGGGCTCCTTTGTGCAAAGTGTGGACACAGCCACACCCGCACAGGAGCAGACCTCCATCTTGCCCTGTACCTTGTAGGTGCCTCGTGCAGCACAGCACACGCATGCCCAGTCCTGCACGTGTCACCTCACAGGGGAGGGCTGTCGGGGCTGAAGCAAAATATCACCTTGCTGCGTTGAGTGCAACATTAACATCGCCTGAATACCTGTTAGAAATGTACGAGCTCCAGCTTCGCCCTACACCCAGAGAGTCAGAATCTGCATTACCAAAAAAAAAATAAATAAATAAAAAAAATAAAATCCTTCGTTGATTCGCAGGTACATTAAAATTTTGGAAAAGGAGATCCTGTAAAGAGAACCTTTGGCATAGAGCAACACATCCACGACACCTGCTGTTAAGTGAGAGAAACAGTTCGGCAAAACGTCCATCCTCAAGGTGAGGGTGACGGCCACAGCGCCAAGAAGTTGCTGATTTGAAGGACAAGCCATCTTCCTCAGGTTAAGAATTTTGAAGAGTTTGAGGAAATTTCCCCTCTTTGTCACATATTCCTGGCAATTCGACTTTTCCAGATTTATTCTCTAGTCCCCTGACCCCCTCATGAGAGCCTCCTTCTCCCCTCCTTGTCATCACGGGCTCCTGGAATTCCTCCCCTTTCGCTTCCCACACGGTTGCTGCTGAGACCCTTGTTCCCCGCATCATCAGCCTCCGCTCCCGGGGGCTGCGCCCATTTCCTGACATCTGGATCCCGCACACGCTATTTATTGTTCAGATTCGTCCACTCCTTCCCGACAGCAGCCTGAATTTTTGAAAGAGCATAAATTCATCATAACGGAATCAAGAAGAGCTGGGTACCTGGCACGACACTATGGATAAGGACAGACAAATCCTGGGACATGGGAAGTGCTAATTTGGGCTGGCACCGCGCGAGCGGAGGGTCTGTGCTGGCGCGGAGATATTTGCGCTGAAGTTCAGCGGCTGAGCAGACAGCGCTCGCTCCCTGGGCTCCCAGCCCTGCTGCTCGGGCCCCCCCTCCTTATTTCTATTTTCTCCCTCCACTAAAAACACCTTCCCTGGTGCCCAGCTCCTGCTCAAGGCCAACACCCTGACAGACAAGCAATCTCACAGTACCTGGGGGGAAAAGAGCTGTTTTAACTAAAATAGATCAGCCGGGATATTTTCTTTGACAATGCTCTCTTCATGCAGTAATACCTCCTCTACACACTGCCCAAGGGGATGAAAATGGGAGCCAGCAGGGGATTCACATGTGAGTCATCTCTCTCCAAGTCCCCTCCCCGGGATCGCAGAGCCTGTATCTGGATGCCAGAGCGTCTCCCCCAGTTTCTCTGAATCCCCTGTGCAGCAGAGAACACCGAAAGGGGAGTCGGGAGGCAGAATTCTGCTCCCAGTTCTGACAGGTCCTTACGGGTCGGCATTGGCCTTGAGCTGACCCTCTCTGTGCTTCAGTTTCTTCTTCTGTTAAATGAGAAGTTGGTCTAGGCCAGTGGTTCTTAGTCATGGCTACCCACTAGAATTGTCTGGGGATCTTAACAAACAAAAGAACAACAACAGCAGCAACGACGCAAAAGAACACTGGAGCTCCACTCTCCATCAGTTAAATGAGAATCCGTGCACAGGGCTCTGGCATTAGGATGCATTTTCTTTCTCTTTTTAAAAAACATTTTTTAAAGATTTTTATTTACTTGACACAGAGAAAGAGAGAGAACATGCACAAGCAGGGGGAGCAGCAGGCAGAGGGAGAAGCAGGCTCCCTGCTGTGCAGGGAACCAGACTCAGGACTCCATCCCAGGACTCTAGGATCATGAACTGAGCTGAAGGCAGCCACTTAAGGAACAGAGCCACCCAGGAGCCCTAGGATGCATTCTCAAAGCCTCCAAGATGCTTTATAGTAGGCGGGTAAGATTTAGAACCACTGGACCAGGATCTTCAAATACGTGTCTGAGAACGAGCTGGACCAACATCGCAGGGGAGCTTGCTGCGAAATGCAGAATCTGGGATGCACCTCACACAACTGAACCCGCACTTCAGCCGCATCCCCAGCTGCTCCATGAATGCATTCAGCCTCAGAAGCAGGTTTCCCAGCTCCCTCAGCTCTGCCTTGTAATATATGCACTGTGATTTCATTTCAGTCACAGTTACAGATTTTGCTGCTTCCTTCTTTTATTTAGTAACTACTTCTCGGTCCTGTATTTTGTGGCAGGGATCATGCGAGGGGCTAAGGATGAAAAGTAAGCAAGAGGGACATGGCATCCACCATCACAGAGCTCCAGGCGCTGGGGAAGCTGGGGACTAACAAGGTTATCACATAAGGTGATGCATGTGAGGACAGAGGAAACACTAGGAGTTATGCAAGCACCCATGGATTGGGAAGGAGATTGACGAGGCCAGGGAACACCTCCCTGAAAAACAAAGTTTAAGCTTTATGGCTACTGTCTCCTGTGAGAACATTGAGCTGGTTTTACCGTTACAGATACTCATGATTTCTCATGAAAAGGCTGATGCTGAGACCCCTTCACACTTACATCTTTGGCCCACTTTGAGAAATAACTCTAAATCTACGGCAATTCAGCAATATCCTTTGAAACTGGCCTCACCGAGTCTACCAAAGGCCTCTTCATTGAAGACCTGGTATTCTCTTTCTAAGCCACATCTTGTTGATCTACAGCTTTTACTAATAATAACTATGCCCCTCTTGATAGTCTTCTAATTTTCTTTGGACCCTGTCTTAGCTTGAAGTTCCCTCAAATGCAGAGCTTGAAAGATGAGCCTACTTGTGGCAAATCAGTTTTGGAAATGATCCAAGGTGGGGTAGGCTGAATAATTGCCCATGCACACACACCCCCACCCCATCCCCCACAACCAGATAATCTGCATGCCAGCCCCCAGAACTTGTTACCTTCAATGTGGCAAAGAGGACTTTGCAGAGGTGATTAAATTGAGGAACTTTAGATGGGAAGATGGTCCTGGATTATCTGGGTGGGCTGAAAATATAATCAAGAATCCTTTTAAGAGGGAGGCAAGAAGGTCAAAGGAGGAAGTAGGAAACGTGATCAAGGAAACAAGAAGTTGGAGGGATGCTAGGAAGGGATGCTAGGATGAGACACAGAAAGCAGGCAGCCTCCAGAAGCAAGGAAGTATATCTCCCTTAGCGTCTCCTGAGGAAACCAGCCTGCTGACACATTGACTCTGGGCCAGTGAAACTGACGGGGCACTTTTGAGCTCCAGGATGGAAAGAGTGAATTTGTATCATTTTAGGTGGCTCAGCTTGTGGTAACTGGTTACAGCAGCAGTAAAAAACTGATACGCTAGGGGAAAGGAATTGCGGATTGGGAGAATAAAAGAGGGAATGAGAGAGAACTAAGGCACATTATCGAATTGGTTATCCCTGTGGGCAACTGGGGCTGAGCCCCACTGGGGACCCTCTGAGGAAGTAATTATCCACCAGCTCCCATCCTCACTGGTTACGCCTGAGGGCACCGTTAAACCCCTCACACTTTCAAGAGCAAGGTTAAAAAAAAAAATACACTTGTAGCCTCTACTGGGAGACACAGTTTAGTGGGCAAGATAGTCAAAAAATTTTTAAATTTAAAATATTTAAAATCCAGGGATAAGTGGTAATGGTAAAGGTCAGTTTATAAGGTAAGAGGAAGAGAAAGAAGCTTCCATAAGGGCATCAGGAAATCTTCGTTAAGGAATTGTTACCTGAATTGATGAGCATGAGTCCTTGAGACTCAAAAAAAGAAAGATTGTTCAGAGAAGAAAGAACAGGGAAGTGGAAAGGCCTATTACAAAGAGCTAAAGTTCTGTGTTGGTAGGATGTAATGTTTTTATGGCCGATGAGGAGATGATGGAGGAAGAGGAGACAGAAGCCAGATCCTGACTGGCTTTCGTGCTGTTGCTGTTTGCCCGGTACCTTAAAATTGAACGAGGCTTTAGGTGGCTGAGCCTCAAGTCCCCGTCTGACAAATCAAAAGTTTTTTGACAAGGGCTTATTTGGTTCCGAGTGGGGGTGTGGGAATAAAACCCCAATTATACAATTCTTTAAACTTCCCTTCAGCAAGTTTATAATTATGAAAATGTCTTGAGTTATCAGCCTCTACTTTACATTTTCCCTCAAAATCGTTCCGAGCAATTCCACAAAATAGAGAAAAAAGTTAATTAGAACATAAAGTGGGAAAAGTTTAATTCCTTTTTTCAATAAGAAGCTGGCTGCAGTTTATACAGGCTTAACGATAATTCTATTTTGTGACTCACAATAATTACTCATGAATAATTACAGAATAGAAATGTGAAAAATGTCTAATTAGAAAATAAATAAATCCCCCAAATTAGGTATTTATTATTGCAATTAGGTATTATTAGACCCAATAATGACATGATGGCAACACAAGATATTAATGAATACCTGATTAGCCATTAAATGTGTTTTGTTACGTCAGAAATAAATCTGACATTTTCATGAAGACATTGAGTTGAAACTGTTATTGCAAATGTAAACAATCTAGGGCAATAACTCTACGTTTTAGCTACTGTATTACTCATGCATCCAATTAAAAGCAAAATTTCTTGCTGTGATGAACATAGATCTGTCTTGGTTAATTGAAAGGTGAAATACCTTGAGAAATTGTGATGGTGTGTGGGGTCACCCTGCTATGTCCTGATTTTACAAGAAAGGTGTCCTGAATATTTTATTAGCTAAGAGAAACAATGGAAGCTTCGAATCTTCTTCGAGGAAAGGCTTAATTAAGAAGAGAGATTTAATAAGTCTCTAAAAAGGCACTTTAAAAATTTGCAGTTGCCATGATAGTTTGAAATTATGTCAGATATAACTCCCAGATAGTCTCAGTGTAAGGGTTACGGTATAATTTTAGGCTGTTTTTAGTGAGCAGGAAATACAGGAGGGAGGCTTGCCCTGTCCGTTGCCTTACGGGCGCTGCAGATGTCTCTCAGCAAATTTTTGGATTTCAGCGATATGGCAGTCAGTCAACAATCATACTGAGGTAAACATTCTGTTTACCCAGCTGTCTGGTGAGACCTGGCCCGTGCAGGGAAGGCAAGGCGTGCTGAACCTCCCCTAAAAGTCTTTTCAAGAGTGAGACTATGTGGAATTTCTGGTGAGGTTTGGGGCCTTGTTGGTTCCTAAGACACTACTTGAACCTCCTCGTGTCCTCCAGGGTTCTTGGAATGAGCCCTGTGCTGACTGGGGCCAGAATGACCTGAAGCACTTGCTATTGACTGATCCATAAGAGAACCAGCCTCTCAGGCAGCTAGGAAATCTTGCTAAGGGGATCAGAGTCCAATACTTACGGATTTTGTTCAGTATGAGATTTGCTTCTAAATCAGAAGAACTGAAATTAGCTGGAATGGGAAATAGGGACAAAGAAAAGTGAGCATTTTATGGGACAGGTACATTGAGAAAGAGATCATTGGGGTTTATCGTTCCTGTGGAGATATTTATTATAAGGATATTTTACAGTTAAACATTACTTAGGTGATGCCTTTTAGCTGTACACATAATACCACCTGGCAGCAGAAGTCTACATTTTGAAACTGGCTCTGGATCCTCTAGGAATCCTGACTGTGGTGATGAAGTTTTGGACTGGCAAAATGCATCTGAGACCCAGAGTTGTTTGGAGAGTCTGTAGGCACAGATGTGGGAGGTACAGAGTAGGGAAAAACTGTCTTCTATGCCTGGACCCAGGTCAACTTCCAGCTGAGCGAAGAAAGAAAAGAGAAGTAACAATAGCTAGGTACCATTTTGCGCCAGCCACTGCAATGATCCCACTTATTTGCCGCAACTCTATGAATCAGGCATTTCTTCTGTTTTCCAGATTAGGAATCTAGAGAAACTAAAACACGTGTCCAGATTCATACATTTAGTAATCACCAAAGTTGAGATGTAAAACAATTTTTATCAGAGTCAATAATTAAATCCATGCTCTTCCCCATGATGAACTACCTCCTGAGAAAGGAAGTAAGTTTACTTGGGATCCACATGACCTTCTTAACACCTAGGGAGACCTCAGACCTATTTTGTCCACTTTATTGTTCTTCAGAGTGATGGAAACAGCTCGGGCTCAGACAAATTATTCATAGAGTCCGGATGGCAAATTGGTATTTATTTCATCTGTTAGATTGTATTAGTCTTCAGATCTGCTGGGGCGTGTGTAGGCCTTGGTTCTTAGTGTTCTGAGCAAAGAGTTAAGAGTGCAGGCTCTGGAATCAGATCAACCTTGATTGATATCTATTCTTCTCCACCCACAGAACAAGTTACTTAACCTCTCTGAGTCTGTTTCCTAATCTGTAAAATGGGGATGAAATAAAATAATGAATTCATAGTATACATAGTGGGTGTTCAACAAATACATGGAAATGAAAAATAGGAGAAAATGCCTTTCACCATTATCTGTCTAAGCAAAAAAGAAAAAAAATATAAGAGCCTTTGAAACCTCACAATTAGGTTTCTCTGACTTGTATTTCATGGCCTGGAAACGACTTCAGCAGGTGGCCTGCCGTGATCTGGGAGCCACTGAAGGATAGCTGAGAAACTCGAATCTATGCACCAGAGAAACAAAACAAACTGTTGCTGAAGGACACCACCTACACTTGCTGATCATTTCCTTCATCCGAAGTCTTTGAAATTCTGCTTCACACTTTGCATTCACATTTTGAGGTGCCTAGTTATAAAATGGCTTTTGAACAGGTGAAATAAGATGGTGCGTTTTCGTTTTGTTCCCTGTGCCTTATTGACACATCTCAAAACCAGATATATGTTACTGCATGATCTACTTCAACCTGTCAGCCCATGTGCAAACTCTGGGTGGGCGGGGGAGAGTGTGGAAAATGTTGGCTTTGTTAACTCCCCTGAAAGGGATGGGAATACGTGTGCTCCGTTCGGTCCTCTATTTCCAGTGCTGCGCAAAGGAGCCTTTACTTTCGTCAGAGTTGACTAATGAGAAAGGCCACTACATGAAGCCCTTGGGAAGTTAAAAGCAAGAAAAGCACGGAAAAGCATCTATGGGACTCTTCTAGTGTCTTTCTCACCGAGCTCTGCTGTAGGAAGCTGTTTACTAGAGGACAAGCAAGCTTTTATTTTCTCAACATAACCACTGTTGGGACACCTGGGTGGCTCAGTCGGTTAACTGTCGGTGTTTGGCTCAGGTCATGATCCCAGAGTCCCGGGACTGAGCCCCGCATTGTGCTCCTTGCTCAGTGGGGAGTCTGCTTCTCCCTCTGCCTGCTGCTCCCTCTGCTTTGTGCTCTCTCTCTCTCTCTCTGACCAATAAATAAATAAAATATTAAAAAAAAACCATAGCCATTGTTTCTGAAGCCCACATTTCTAACTTAGCTTTGGTCTTTTGGGCTAACAAAGAAGATACTCTTCCAGGGGAATGACTCTGAGGCTTGAACCAACACACAACCATAGCTAAAGAGCTCTGTGTGTATGTGTGTGCGTATGCATGTGGACACATGTTTGTGCACATCCAGAGATGCATGTGCATGTGAACATGACAGGGTTGGAGTTGAATGGTGATGTGGTCTTCTTCCATTGCACATTCTTGGCAAGGAAAAGAGAAAAAGAAATACAGTTTTTACTTCCAGGAAATGTCTTAGTTACTTTTTCCCAGTTTCTTCGTCTCTAAAACAAGTAATTATGTAGAAAGCAAGCCTGGAACTAGGGGCTATGTGTGATCTGTCCTCGGAGCAGAATGCAGGAAATAGGCCATGAGAGATCTGGAGCTTAAGTGTAGTGAACTCCAGAGAGTAGTAGCAAAGAATCACAGTGCCCACGAGCCAGTTGCACAGAGAACCAAAACCAGGTCATTGGCTTCTGCCCTGCAATTCACTGTAACTGCCAGCGATATTTCTACATAGGGGAACACGCTTTGCACGATAGCTCTCTTTGCAGGAAATCTCCATCCTGGGGAGTTGAAATTGCATTAGGATTACTTCTCTGCAAGCACACTGACCCTAATATGCAATATGTGTATGAGAAACCAAAAAGCCATTAATCTAAAGCAGGAACTTAAACAATTGAGTCTAACTCAGAAAGCATTCCATTGTATTAGAATGCCTTTCCACACTGAAAGGGCTTTGGCAGAATTCAACATTGCAAATAAAGATTTAATTTAGCAAAACAATCAGATTTAAATGTAAATGCCCCCCCCCTTATTCCAACTTTTTAATTGGAATCTTTGGAATTGAATAAATATATTCATTCATTTATCCGTCCATTCATTCAGTGTTTGAGAACCCATCAGGGCCATGGCATTGTGCTGGGAATTAGGATTACAAATATGAATAAATAATGATCTCTGACTTCAAGGAGTGTGCAGTATAGTGGGAGGGATAGTGAGGACTCAGATAATTATAACACCGTTCGAGAAGGCTTGAACAAAGACACTAGGAGCAAAAAGACCCTAGTTTCCTTGGATTCTCAGTTTATGGAATTTGGATTCTTTGCAGCTAGTGTCTTTAAGTGAGGGTCCCTACCTCGGTTGATCTATAGTCTAGATTCAGAAAGGACAGGAGAGTGCCAACCAATATTGTGCCACCTTTCCTAGAAGGAAACGCGCTTTCAGGAATATTTCAACGGGACTTGACCCAGAATTCCTCATTATATTAATAACTGGCTCTGGAATAGATGTCACACTTCAGCCCCTGCCCACCTTCCATGAGAAAGCGACTTGCTCGTGACTTTACATTCATAAATACGCTCACAATGCCAAGGGATGTTTTTTTCTTCCATCAATTCATTAGATCTGCTCACATGAATTATTTATATGCAGTGCTAAAAATGATTCTGAAACATTACAAGAATTCAATATCAGTTTTCACAGTGGGATTTCATCATTTTAGCATTGCAGCATGGTAGCCTAATGCAATACTAATAGGATATGGTGCTAATAGGGTACAACGAGAATTCTCTCTAATATGCAAACATTTCCATGTTGTCTTATTATTTCTTTTAAGTTAATATGCTATGGTGATAATATGATGAAATGAATTAGCTTCATATCATTGTCTGCATGAGTTGTGCATATTAACGGCATCTTTCTTCCCCCACCCCTTTGAATTCACTTGGAATGAGCTTGAAAACTTACCCTGTAGTTATGCTTATGTTAATGAGGCTGTTTAGTAGGAAACATCCCTGCCGTTGCTTAGCCAGCTGGAGAAACAATAGATGCGTATCCTCTCTCTTTGGAATGGAATGTTTTCTGGCCTCCCTTCCAAGGGCCCATCTCCATCAGGCTGCTTTAGTATTCTCTACTTGTTCACAATCTCAATCCACCCATGTGTTAGACATTTTACCAGCAACATTTAACCAGATTGTATATTTCTATTAGATATGAAGCAAATCTTTTCCAAGAGAAACTAGATGCATGGCCAACTGGCCCAATGTTTTGGAATATTTAAACACACACACACACACACACACACACACACACACTCACACACACACTCACACTCACACAAACCTACATGCATATATACATGAAATGCGTAGAAATATACACATATTTGTGTGTGTGGGTTATGTATAGACATGTTTACATATGTATACAGACATATACATATGTGCTTCTTTGTTTTTGTGTGTAAATGATTTAAAAGTTTGTGGAATCCATGCCATAACCAGCATTTCTTTTCTGGCTGTTAAATCCTGGGTGGATTAGGTCCAGTGAGGATGAATCGTCCAGATTTCAGTGTTTATTCATTTTCAGATATATAACCAAAAGCTGGATGCTTATCCAAATCTCAGCTGACATTTGCAAATCATGAATTTCTCACCCAAACCTGTGTGACCTTTCCTCTTGAGTTGCTATCAGGTTCAACTAATTCAGTTTCAGAAATCCCAGATGTCGGTGCTCTCAGGAGACTTCCAAAGCCTCCTCTTGTCCTTTCAGTCAGGTTGCTCCGAAAGGTGCCTTTATGATGGTTTTGCCCTTCTCTTCCTGGAGTGGGAAAGTTTCCATCTCAGTGGCAGCTTGAGGTTATACAACAAGCAATCCAAGCTCTGACACTTACTGGCCATGTGGCTAAAAGTAAGACTCTTAACATGTCTGTGGCTCATTTTCTTCATTGGCCAAATAAAAGAATAGATGATTTCTGGTACCCTCCAATTCTGGATACTGTAATCTGTGACTGAATGGTGAGAAATCTCCTCCATTTTAATGGCAGAGATGATTCATGAGTTTCTGCATTTTGTGGAAGGAAAAGAAGATAGTATGAGAGGAAAAAAAGTTGTAGGTCCAGAAGGAAAGCAATGTGGGTGATTCTAAATATTAGGGTTTGGATTCCAGGTTGTGAAAAGGATTATGTGTAGACAGTATATTTTCTTAATAAAGGAAGTTACTAAGAAGAATAGAGGTTTGTTATGTATCTGTAAGGTGCAAATAAAGGCAAAATACCAGTGGGTTGATTACTGAGCTGAAGTTGAATATGCAGCCTTCGAAAGACTTTAGTAAAATGTGTATTTTAGGAGCTTTGTAATATAGTCCCTGGTTATTGGAATTAAATATTTCAATGAGAATGATAAGGGGATAAAGATGGATCCTCTTAAAGAAAGTACTTCTAAAGTCTCTGATAATTGGAAAACTAATGCCAAATGTCCTTTAGCCTGCATTAGATATGAATCTATAGGGCCATTTTTGTCTACAGTCATCAGATTGAGGTCCTATAAAAGACTTCCTGTTTAGGGGCACCTGGGTGGCTCAGATGGTTAAGCATGTGCCTTCGGCTCAGGTCATGATCTCTGGGTCTTGGGATTGAGCCCCATGTCCAGCTCCCTGATCAGCCAGGAGTCTGCTTCTCCCTCTCCCTCTGCCTCTCCCCTTGCTTGTGCTCTCTGTCTCTCTGTCTCTCTCTCAAGTGAATAAACAAAATCTTAAAAAAAAAAGACTTCCTGTTTTTATGTCATATTTGAAAATGGAGACTAAAAAAAATAATATCTGGAGAGAGCCAATCAATTCACAATTGAACCGATTCAATTTCTTTAGCAGACCATTATTTCCTTGAAAGTTAGAGGGTTTTTTTTTTTTAATAATTTCATACTTCTCGTGATATCCCTACTAAGACACGTTCAAAGCAAATGGCATTTTTGCAGCTCTGTCGCCAGGGTCTTTGGATTGTCTGGTGTGATTATGCATCTCTGCCTTTCTTCATAGTTCCCTCTTAAGGTAGCTAGCTTTAATTAGGGTTAGAAATATACTCAGCATGTGCAACATCACTTAAAAATGAAACTTTACTGTAGCATTGATAACAACTTTCTAGGCTTAAAAATGTCATCAGCAGAGTCTGGTGCTTCTTTAATTATCTGATTTCTAAAGCTATAGTACATAATTCCTTGTATAATCAGAGCTTAAATTTTGAAGAAACTCATATGGGTGACATTTCCTCTCAATTTTGAATGGGGATTATTTTAAGAGGATACAGAACTTAGAAATATTTCAATGGAGCTGATATTTAAAGCATATTTAGTGGCATTTATGTTTTAATCTGCTTATTGACTAGGCATTAAAGAGAGCCGTTAGTGTTTTAGCAGTGATTAAAAGGACCAGAAATTGTTTGATATAATGAGCAAGGCAGTATTTCCAGAATGTGGGACTAATATTTTTTTTAACTTAGAAAATGACGTAGGCTGTTTCCAGAGAGGCATTACCATCTGAAAGGATTTTCTTTATTTGGGTTTTCCTTTGCCCCTAGGACAAGGAACTTCATTTACAGATAAATTCTCCCAAATTATATTAACATATAGCGGACTGATGAATTCCATTGTTGTGTCAATTTCTTATTTTACCTATCTTCATTAGGACTGGCAGCAGTAACAGCAAGTAATTACGAAGCAATAATAACAAATCTTTAGCGATTGCCAATATGAGGTTACGTGCAAGGTACCAGGGAAAAAGCAGTTTGTTCTGTTCACCTTAGAAATAAAACTGCCAGTTACTTTACCATCCAAGATGGGTTTATTTGAGAATAGAAGACGATTGCAATTCAAGACAAGCAAGCTAAGGCAAAAACTGCACGCAAGCCCACCCATCAGAGGCGAAGAAGATCGCTCTTGTACAGAGGAAAGCAAGAAGTTGGGAAAGTGGGCGCCTGGGTGGCTCAGTGGGTTAAAGCCTCTGCCTTCAGCTCAGGTCATGATCTCAGGGTCCTGGGATTGAGGCCCGCATCGGGCTCCCTGCTCAGCGGGGAGCCTGCTTCCTCCTCTCTCTCTGTCTGCCTCTCTGCCTACTTGTGATCTCTCTCTCTCTCTGTCAAATAAATAAATAAAATCTTAAAAAAAGAGAAGAAGTTGGGAAAGCTGTTATAAACAAAAAGCCCATTGGAGTAAACTGGAAGTTGGAAGTATAGCTGTTATAAACAAAAAGCCCATTGGAGTAAACTGGAAGTTGGAAGTATAGAGGCTTCTCATTGGCTGAGTTCTGACAGCCTCTCCCTGGCTTCGCTGTTGAAGGAGGAGGAGATAAGCCCTCCTTCCTCCTGCTGGGACAGTACAGTAGTAGCCACAGGCAAGGTCGGTCTCTTCCGATTGATTTGCAATTGGTAGGGTTTGAGAGCTCCCTCTGCCAAGTCGCCTGACTCCATTTTAGTGAGGTGTCCCTTTATTAATTTTCACAGTTTTCTCAGGAAATTTCCATATCAAATTGTTACACTGTGGTATAATGGCTGGTACACCTAGGCACTCGGTGTTTGTTGAATATGAGTGAGTGACTCGGTCCTAGTCGTTGGGGCAGTTTATTAAAAAACTAGTCTAGATCCCATATGAGTTCCTCATGAAATGAGCACTAACTTGACAATCAGCTATTATAATCTACTCCATTTGGGTTATGTTTGCATAATGACGGAACACCCATCGGATCGGTTACATTAGAGAAACAAATAGTCAAACCGTTTTTCCATATTGTTATATAAAATAATAGATCAGTTAATAGGCCGTTTTATTCTTCAATTTGTTTTGTTGCAAAATTTAAAAATATAGAAAAGAATAAACTGAAGTTACCAAAGCAAAGGACAGAGATTTATCAAGAAAAACAATAACTTTTTTTGAACTATGATGTGCGGACCCTGGTCAGTGACAGCACATGTAGGACCAAAGTTCCTTTTCTTCGTTTTCTGCCAATACTGTTGCCCTCAGACAATAAGGTGAGTTTCTGAAAGTTATATATATTTATATTTGGCATGTTTTTCACCTGCAAATCATTTGATTCAGTTTTATATCAAATCCTTAGTGGTACCAAAGTACATTTCATTTAATTTTCTTACCTAATTTTTTCAAATGTTGCGTGTTCGTGGAGGAAATTTATTCTTTTGTAGGTGAATCAATTTCTTTTAAATACAGAAAACATCCCCTGACTATTTCTTTTCCGAAGAACATCAGCAAAATCTAAAATGAACACTTACAAGTAATTTGGATATGAATCTAAAGGAACAATAGCTGTAATAGTCTTTTTGTGAATATTGTTATAAAGTAAAATTAAGTAAATTGATGCAAGAAGTGCATGAGATAACCCAGAATGAGTCCAATGAGCATGGTCTACACTTCAGCGTCTCTACCAGGAGACTAACTCTTTCATCTCACCCAATTTCTGTTCTAGATGTAGTGGGGAAATACCAGGTATGACCGCATAAAACTAGCAATTTTTAGACAATGGATACTATTAGGGCCCCAAAGGCCTGGACACAAAGTGGAATTATTAGAGTGTAGAGGCTGAGACATTAATGTCACAGGGAGGCAGGTTGATTTAAGCTTGAAAGCTCTCTTTTCCTTCCTTGTTCTTCCATTCTGTCTCTTCTTTCCTCCATGGGAAGTTGTCAACAAATAACTAGAGCTCGCTTGGGCTTTCAAAATAATAGAAGGGAATAAAGATGAAAAACAGTGGCAAATGCATTTCTTTTTCATAAATTGTGAGAATTATTGAGGAAAGAAATATTTACTAACATTTCAAGTATCTGTAGATAAATTTAAAAATCTCATGAATAGCTTTCATTTATTTAGTACTTATTACATTTTGGACACTTTGCTAAAAGCTTTTTACACCTATACTGTGAATTTCTCTTAACAACTTTTAAGGTTGTTGTTATTCCCATTTAGCATATGGAAAAAAAATGAGACGTTGAGATGTAAGTAATTTGCACAGGGTCTCATAATCACGTGATGGTGGTGAGAATCCATATCAGGTCTGTGTGATCCCAGACCCCATACTGAAAGAGACTGTGCTCTTAAAACACTAGTGAATAAAACTGTGCAATAATGCATTGTGCATCATCCACCATCAGTTGTCTGTTAATGATATCAACAATTTAATTATGCTTTTATTTAAAGAGGAATGAGAAAAAAATAGAGAGGAATGAGAACGGGAGAAGGAGGTCTTTTTCAAAGTAGAATTAAACCGATTTTTAAACCCATTTACCTGTTGCAGTGGTTTGATTTCACAGTACATTTGAATAATATATATACATAAATCCAATAAGAATTCACTTCTCCTCTCTTCACTTTTAAATATCATGTAGGTCTTGGGGGGCCTGGTTGGCTCAGTTGGTTAAGCATCTGCCACTGGTTCAGTTCGTGATCCCAGGGTCCCGGGATCGAGCC
Source organism: Ailurus styani (assembly GCA_002007465.1). NCBI lineage: Eukaryota > Metazoa > Chordata > Mammalia > Carnivora > Ailuridae > Ailurus > Ailurus styani. The sequence goes on along the minus strand of LNAC01000677.1, from coordinate 75,883 downwards.
CTGCATCAGGCTCCTTACTCAGTCGGGAGACTGCTTCTCCCTCTCCCTCTGCCTGCTGCTCCCCCTGCTTGTGCTCTCTCTCTCTGTGTCAAATAAATAAATAAATAAACTCTTTTAAAAAAATAAATAATATGTAGGTATTGAGAGAATGAAGTTGTTAAAGGATAAGGTGAACACAGTATGAAGTAATTGTTGGCTGAAATTTTCAGTACTTTCTCAAGAGGGTATAAAAGTTAGTAAATGTGTTCGAGGTTCTTAGGTCTTGTGGTGCTCACTCCACATATGTTTGTTGCATGAACAAATCTTTGAGATAGAGTCAATGCCTTAAAGAGCTTTGGAATTTGGGGGCTGCTCTAGAAGATCTTCATGGAACAAACTAACAGAAATGTTATCATCTTAACTCTTAGCGATGGACTTAGTTTGCTCAGCTGAGTATTTATACTCAGTATAGTATAGGTATATTATGGTATATACTAGTATATACTATATATACTAATATAGTATATATAGTAAGTATAAGTAGTTTATAATCTTCCCCTTAGGAAATAAGGAAACAGAGCTATAAAAAGTTAGCTAAAGTTAAGCAAGTTGATTTGCTCGTGTTGAATTACAATGCAGCCATTCCCTTTCATTGCTTTCTGAACACACATTAAATAAGAATAGTAACCTAAAATCATTCCATTTACCAAAATTATAGAACCTGTTAGATACATTTTAATCCAAACCTTTTGGGGCCTATATTTATGTAAAGCAACAATTAAGTATTGGATTAATTTGATTGGTTAATTCCATGAAAAAAAATCCTCAAAAATAAAAAACATATCAGATGGTGCCAAGGAAGCTCTGTCAGAACCTTTATTCAGAGCAGGAAGCAGTGGTGTGAGAATGAGACTATCTCATCCTAAATCTGGAGACTGTACAAACTAATGCCTTGTCCAGAGGGAAGCAATGTCCTCCAAACCACAGCCATACCTTAAAAGGGCCTTCTCCTTGAATTTTTACCAATTGGCATTGTAACCACCTGCTCATTCTTGAAATTCACTTCTCCCTTGATTTCATGATACCTCTTACTGTAGGTTTTCCTTTTCCTGAACCACTTCTTACTCACATATTGACTGATTAATACCTGCATCTATTTAATAAACATTTTTATGAAAGTATCACATATATACCGTAAAGTTAGTGAGCCATGAGTTAGTTCACAGCTTAATGAATTTTTACAATGTCAACAAATTCATGTAAAATTATCCAGGTCATGAAATAATCCACAACTACCCACAAGAGAGGCATTCTTCATAGCTCCTTGTGACCATTGCTCTGAAAGAAACTACCCTGACTCTCATTACCAGAGGTTAGTTATATCTACTTTTTGTTCTTTATATAATGGAAAAATGCAATGTTCTCTTTAGTATCTGGCTTCTTAGTGGTATGTTTGTGAAATTTGTCTTTTTTGGTGCATGAGGCAGTATTGCATATATTTTCATTGCTCTCTAGTATTCCATTTTATGAATATGCTATGCTTTATTCCTTCTATTGTCAATGGGTAGTTGAGTGTCTATAGGTTTTGGCTATTATAAATAGTGCTGCTAGGAACATTGTTATATATGTCTTTTCATGTGTATGCACATGTAATTTTTTATGGGCAAACCCTAAGAACAGAGTTTCTGAATTACAAAGTATATGTATGATCAACATCAGTTGATGTTGTCCGTTTCCAATGTGATTGTGCCAATTAACACACCCATCAGCAGTTTATGAGAGTTCCAGTTCCTCCAAATCCTTGACAACTCAGTCCTTTATATTTCAGCTATTCTAGGTGTAGAGGTATCCCACGGTGGTTTTAATTTGTGTCCTCAGTAACTATAAAAGCTGAGCATCTTTAAGGTACTTATTGACATCTGCATCTCCTTTTTGTAATCTTTTGCTTATTCTTCTACTGGTCTGTCTGTAATTTCTTTATTATTTTTCTTTATTTTTTTATTTATTTTAGAGAGAGAGGGAGTGTGTGACATGAGTGGGGGGAGGGGCAGAGGGAGAGCATGTGCTGAGCATGAGAGCATGAGGGTTGTGCTGAGCATGGAGCCTGTCTTGGGGTTTGGTCCCACAATCCTGAGATCCTGAGAATGTGACCTGAGCCGAAATCAAGAGTCGGATGCTTAACTGACTGAGCCCATGCAGGTGCCCCTGTATTTTCTTTATTGATAAGTAACAGTTCTTTATATATTCCAGGTATGAGTTCTTTGATGGATGTATGTTTTGAAAATATCTTCTACTCTATGACTTGAATTTTCATTGTCTTAGTGGTATATCTGATAAATGGAAGCTATTAATTTAAACATAGTTCAATGTATCAATCTTTTCCTTTTTGGTTAGAACTTTTGTGCTCTGCTTAAGAAATTTTGGGCTAGCCTAAAGTCATAAAATATTCTCTTATATTATCTTCTAGAAGTGTTTGTATTTTAGCTTTCCATTTTTATGTGCTGTATAAGGGAAAAGTTGAGATAAATATTTTCCTTATGGAAATGTCCAATTGACCTAGCAATCTGTTTCTGGACTCAAATTCAGTTTTATTGGACTAACTGACTCACTGAGTCTGTATACCACTTTATCTTAATTGCAACTTCACAATTTTTTTTTTTGCTTCAAGACTATCCTGATTCTCTTTGTCCATTGAATTTCCATATAAATTTCAGAATTTTTGTGTAATTTTTCCCACATTCAAACACAAAAACATGCCAGAAATCTAATTATAATTGCATTGAGTCAATCTGGGGAGAACTGACATCTCTACAATCTTGAAATTTCCCACCCATAAGCATGGTATAATCTTCCATTTATTTAGGCCTTCTTTAGTTTCTGTCAATTATGCTTTATAATTTTCTGTATAGCAGTCTTACATAATTTTGTTAGATTTATTTCTATAAGTGTGATGTTTTGGATGCTATTGTTAATAGTATCATTAAAATTATTCTTTTTGGGAGGCCAGCATGTAGAGATACAATTAATGTTTATATATGGACTGTATTAATTTTACTTAATAAGTCTAATAGCTTATGAAGGTATTTTTGAGATTCTGTGTTCAACAATATGTAATTTATAAATAATGACAATTACGTTATTAATTTTAATTCTTATATCTTTCCTTCTTGTCTTACTGTACTGATATTTAAAGAAGTTTGAAAGAGTTTGTGTACAATTTGTGTGATTTTTTTCATTCACTGCCTAGAGATTTTCACCAGTACAGCTATCTTTGCTTAAAGATTTGCCTGTGGGAAAATCTTCAAATATGAAATCTATTTCTTTGATGGAATGAAACTATTCAGATTTTCTTTTTCTTCTCATATCAGTTTCCAAAGGCTTTAATAATATCCTCTTTGATCTTTTTAATATCTATAGGAGATTTTTAATTCTGCCCCCCCTTTCATTACTGATATTAGTAATTTGAGTCTTTTCTCATTTTCCATTGGTCAGTTTCCTAGATGTTTATCAATTTATTTAGTCCTTTCAAGAACTTTCAACTTGGGCTAGACTGACATGACTAATTATATTTATAATTGCTTTCTTGGTCCTAATATGTTTTCCCTGAAATTATATTTCTTAAAAAGAAATTTAGTCACATAACTATTCTGTTAAAAATAACTTCATTGTTTCATCATTGTCTATAGAATAACATCTAGATCTTTATGAAGACTTATTAAGCAGTGTTGGGTTGGTAGGAGGAACTTTATTATTTCACTATCTTGGAGTTTTCTAGTCTCATCCTTAGACACTCTCCCTCTTGAATCTTATGCTCTATCAAATTTCCACTGCTAAAACCCTGTCTCTTTTTGTGTAACAAACTACTCACAATTCTTACACATTGCATTTTTAAAAATACCTCCTTTTCTTTGACATTGCTCTTCTTCGATCTGGAATTCCCATCCTTTACTTGATCCACCTGACAGGATCCCTCCAGATTTGCCTCCATGGCTACCCTCTCTGTCAAGCCATTTAATGCTACTTTTATTAATTTTTTTAAAAAATTAATTTTGCTCTCCTTTATACCTTATAGTGGTCTGTCTCCCACACTGGGCTGTGAGCTATCTGCAGAAAGGAGCCTAGATACCTAAGAAATTGTCCCACATCCTATAGTGATCAAAAAATGATGTATTTAATAAAGTTCATTTATCATTAGTTTTATTCTTTTTCCTTGACCTCTTTTTCTAGGAAAGTGTGTCTGAAACACCAAGCAGAAGAAACGTGGTAAGAATTTATAGGGTTTTTAGATTCATATGCTGACTGCACCAACTACAATGAGCAAGATTCACAGGAAAAATAAAAATAATTTCTACTTCGTCTATTCCTATTGTTATTCATCATGACCTGGACAGTCATATTTGACCAAAGGACTGAGTTCACCTAACCACTCTCTAGTATATTGGATACTGATGATTAATTACGCATTTGGTGAACTTCCAAATTCCTTATAACTAAAAATCCTACCATTCCTGTAGTCTTCTAGAACATAAAGGGGTGTGTGTGGGTAGGAGTACATGGTGTTACAAATCCAGGCTGTGTCCATTTTGCTAGCCAGGAATAGAGGTTAACTCAAATTATGATAATTTGAAGACAGTTTAATAGGGACTATTTACAAAATTTTGGTAGTGTGTAGGGTACCAACATGAGATAGTGTAGTATTTTCAACAAGTGTAACAACAGTGTTCTGTTACCAAACTTAGAGATAAGTGATAAAAAAAAGTGAATGCCAGAGTCCATAGACAGAGTGGCCACTTAGAGAAGGCTGTTTATGGGAGCTGATACCTTAGTTTAAGGATTAGATACAGTCTCCCCAAGAAAACTCTGCAAGGAAGGGGCCTGGGGAATAAACACTGGGACATCACTCTCTTCTATCCCTCCATTCCTTTCTCCTTCCAGATCTTTTGCTAGGGTTCCCTATTGGTCAAACTTAATGGGAAGTCAAAGGATGTTGATGTTATCCAACAGGTTACTGAGATCTAGAGGGGGCAAATCTAGCACACGGACTGTGATAAGAAAAGGCATCACTCCATTTTCCAGAAGGGAAGGAATAGTTTCTTTAACTTGACAGATGATAAAGGAGCCCAGATGTCAGATTGGGTCAGAGGCTAGGGAGACTGTGTTCATCCTGAGGCAAAACAGAAGGTAAAAAGAAATCCTGTGTTTCATGTCTCTTGGTTTTGCTTTCCCAGATCTGGCCTTATCTTCTGCCTGTCCTTCGGTTACTCTTGTATGAAAATCAAAGGTTAGCGTTGCTATTAGCATTGCTCCAGTTACACGCAGAAAACAGTTCTAACCACAAAGAAATAATTATAAACAAAGCCCAGTTAATTATACAAGACATTCTTGGCTGCCCTAATTAAGGCACAGTTCAATACTACTAGCTGGGTAATTTTTTTTTTTAATTGTGAATAGATTTAGTGGGAGCTCGTCTGGTGAACAAATAATGAGATCAGTGTCTCAGAAAGAATCTGATTAAAAAAAAATTATTCACCAATCATTTGTTTTCTCCTGCTTTATAGAACTCCTTCCCTCTATGGCAGAGATATAGAAGAATCTGAATTTACTCTCCTAAGACTCTGAAGCCCAAATTACAGGAAACTGGGGGATGTTTATTTCATCCAGTGGGAAGGGCGTGAAGAATGGAGGATGTTCCCACTGGGATATGTGTGTGTGTTATTGATGCTTCTGGTGCATTTTGTGACTGGTTTCTTCCTCAGAGAAGTTTCTGTGTTTCACAGCTTCAGCTCCCATGTAGACACAAACAATGTGACAATGTGAGAAGTGGCTATCCACAAACTATACTTTTCTTTTCTTTTTCTTCCTTTTATTTATTTTTTTGTTCACATACATACTAAAGAGTACAGAGTGGTCACACACATAGTTTTGTAGATTTTTAAAAATAGTTTGTATGTCTAGGATATAACAGTGTAATACTGGTGGGCTTTGGTGTCAAATGAAAGTATATTAAAATCCTGGCAAATAAATACTTCTCCTGTATGACTTAGCCAAATAGCTTAACTACACTGAGATTCTTTTCTGTAAAACAGGAATTTTATATTTCTCATGGTACGTGGTACATATGTCCCATGTATTTTATTTTATTTCATTATTTATTTTTTGTTCTGAGAATTAAGTGAGACAACATATGTGAAGGACATCCTGCATTGTCTGGCACATGATAGATATAGTCACTCTTGATTTTATCCCTCTTCAGTTATTTCTACTCTAATCACCCATGTATTTCTTATCTTCCAAATGCTCTCATTGTCTGTTCAGGATACCCTGTGGATGAGATAAAAAAAGGAAAGGAAAATGTTACTGGGATGAGATGTGTGTGAAAAGAGTGGTAATGAGAATTAAAATATACTATACTTGGAGCTTTCCTCATATTATGTTCTCTTAGTGGGAAATTTTGGTTAATTTGAATTTCCTATTTTTAAGCTGTCATGTATATACTGTAAGTAAAGGAATGGGTTGGCCATTATGCAGTGAGTATGGTTTATGCTAACTTTAGATAATCACTAGTTTAATACTTGAGTTTTAATGTGCAGACCCAATCCAGAGAAGATAAAAAGAAATAAAGGACTTTTTATACATTGAATTTACTCACAAAGGCAAATTTTTCCAATTTATATCTCTTGATATAGACATTTCTAGTAAGTGTCTACCAGTTATCACCCTAATCAGTTTCCACCTCCTATCAATTCTACCTCTGAATATTTCTTATGCCCAACCTTTCCTCATGTCTCTTCCTTTCCAACAACTTGCAGGGGCAGAAGATGGCAGAATTCATATATTTTTTAAAGATTTTATTTATTTATTTGACACAGAGAGAGAGAGATCACAAGTAGGCAGAGAGGCAGGCAGAGAGAGAGGGGGGAGCAGGCTCCCTGCTGAGCAGAGAGCCCGATATGGGCCTCGATCCCAGGACCCTGAGATCATGACCTGAGCCGAAGGCAGAGGCTTTAACCCACTGAGCCACCCAGGCGCCCGGCAGAATTCATATTTAAGAGAGATCACTTCTGGGGCACCTAGGTGGGTCTGCCTTTGGCTCAGGTCATGATCCCAGGGTCCTGGGATTGAGCTCTGCACTGGGATCCCTGCTTGGCAGGAAGCTTGCTTCTCTCTCGCCCTCTGCCTGCTGTTCCTCCTGCTTGTGCTCTCTCTCTTCTCTTTCTGTCAAATAAATAAATAAAATCTTAAAGAGAGAGAGAGAGAGAGAGAGAGAGAGAGAGAGAGAGAGAGAGTTCCCTCCCTTATGAGGAGTAGATTCATGGAGATGAATTTAGAAGCATTAAATCTACAACCAAAATAGGGCATTATGGTGCCCTTACTCTCTTCCAGGCTGTCTTAAGGTCTCTCGATACCTAATTTCCTTCATTGTTTTTAACACCTCATTTAGAAAAGTACTAGTAGTATATTTCTATTTTAGAATATACTAGTACAATATTACTATTATGAAATAGGAATATTTCTATTTCACAGATGGGAAAGAGTGAGTTCAAACACTGTGTTAGATTCCCTAGATTACACACCTAAGAACTAGTTGCAGAGTTCAAACTTTAAAACAGATCTGCCCAATTCCAAAGTCTATGTCACTAATCACTGTGTTCTGCAGCAGCCTAGGTGAAAAATAATGGGACGGAGAGTCAGGATGGTTTTATTTAGGGTGGAGATGACAGAATGGATTCACAAACTATTTGGTCCGTAAAATTCCTGGAAAAAGATGCACTGGTTATTGGAAAATTAGGGAAAAAGAGGAGTCTGGGATGATTTTTCAGTGTTCTTTTCTGAGAGAATAATGGTGCTATTTACTGAGAGAATGCAGTGTGGGGGGGTGCACTTGGAGTTAGAGGGGAAGGAAAGGAGAAAAATGCTGATTTCAGTTTCAGACAAATTAAGTTTGAGATGTCAGTCAGATGCCCAGGGAAAGAAGTCCAGTGGGCATTTAAATATGCCTGGCTAAAAATTACACAAGAGGTAAAATTTGGAAATGAGCAATGTGCCTTAAAGCTATCATGGGATTGCCTGGGAGTGGGGATGCAAACAACACAGAGAGTGGGCTAAGGATGACAACTTTAAAGGGGAAAGGAAGGGGGAAAGGATTCAGGACTATAGGGGGATGAAAGAAAGGAGGAAATCACTACAAGCAGTAGTAAATATCAAGGAAGACACAATCAGCAGTGTAAAATGCAATACAGAGATTTAATAAATGTATTAGAGTAAGATAGAGTGCTGTAACAAATGAAAATGCAAATTTTAGTAACTTAACACAGTAAGTTATTAATCCTAATCATTTAAACTGGATAATCCTGGTGATCAGGCAACTTTTGTCCACTCTGGTGATCCAGGGGTGCAGAACCTATCCACTTTATGGCTTATGCATCCCCTAGTATCTTGGGGTCTTTGGCATCCATCTAGCAGGTAGGCAAAGAGAAGATGGTGCACTTGCTTCTTAACTGTCTTGGCCCAAATGTATTACGTAACATTTCCACCTAACTTCCACTCGAGAGAACCAATCATATAAGTCCACATAGATACAAAGGAGGCTGAGATATATAGCTCATTTCCCAAAAAGAACTCTAAACTCTAAAAGAGAGGGCACATTTTGGTGGACAGCCATTTCTGCTAGAGTAAGATTAAAACTGGTGTGTCTACTGAAATTGGGAATGTAAGGACTGTCGTTGATCTCTGCCAAGTGTTGGAAGTGGGAACCTGTTCCATAGGTGGTTCTATTCTTTAAATAACCCCTGACTGGCCCTCAGCTCAGTCTGTGCCTATATGGGCCCAGTTTGTTGTCCCCACTAAGCCAACATGGTGTGCATAACTAACATGCCCAACTTAGACTTAGTATCCCAAACTCCAAGGCCTGATTTCAATGCTACTGTTCAATGTCATATAGCCCAAGCACGCTGGCATGTGTGATGGGTGGTAAAACTTATTTTTTTAAGAAAACTATTTTTGATGCTATTGATTGCTTGGTTTCAATGAAGTAGTGTGGGTTATTTGTACCAAATATACACAGTCATTTTAAAAAGATATTTCTGTTAACCTATTTAGAAAAATTGAGTAATCTTTCCAGTGTGGAGCAGGGTGAGCTCATCACAAAGTCCGTTGAGAAGACAACAGTTGTCTAGTTATTGTTGGATGCCTGATAGGCTATTATTAGTGCTCCATGCTATTGATATATTTTCTTGTAAATATATTGTTGCTATTTTAATTTAGTGCTTCTCAACCGTCTACAATTATACAATGTGTTTAATTGCAGATACAAATCTTCAGTTTATAATTAGACAAGGCTATACTGTATATTTTAAAACTTAACCTGGACCAAAAATGCATGCATAAATTAGGAGTTAAAAAATAGCAGGAGGAGGGGTAGAAAAGGATGAGGAAAACATTTAATTCAATTCAACAAGCATTTATCGGTACACTATACCTGATATACTTGTGGGGATAGGTGGTAGATAGAGCAGTAAAAGGATAAAATGGGGTTCCTGACCTCAAAGAAATTAACATCTTTTCAGAAAAGAAGATACAGTCACATAAAATGAAGGATTATTCCTTTCAGCACTTGCCTGATTATGTGCCCAAATGTGATGTGCAGATAAGAAATTCTACTAACCACAGAGAGGGGGAAAACTCTATGAAGTGGAGGAGCTGAGGTTTTTGGAGAAGATGGAAATAACGTATCAAACACCTATTTTTTGCCACAAATTATTAGGCTTTTGTTCGTGAACTCATTAACAACCTTTTGAGTTAGATATTATTTGTCCATTTTAGAAAACAGAAGTTTAAAATTTGATATTAATTAAACGCCAGAGTCAAGATTCAAACTCAGGTCTTGTGGCACCCAATACAATGAGTGTCAGTCATACTATGGCACTCTGTGGATGGCCTAGAGCTTATATTCTTGGGCCAACTAACCCTACCCATTTCCTCTACCTTCTCAGATCCAGCTTGAACATTTAGTCTCCTTTAAAGTATCATTAGCCTTGAGGAACATAGTCTATTTGATATCTTTACTGAAGCACGGTAGGGCTTGGCAAAGCTCAGAATCAGTTTGGATTTTACTTTGGGGGAGAAAGAATTATTTATTAAAAAGAGTTCCAAGTTGAATATCAGGAACTTCTCCACTCTGTCATCTCTTTCCCCAAATTTCTGCATGTTGAGTACTGTAAGGTGGGAAATCCTGAGTGGGCAGAGTGTTTTATAAGGATTTTTTTTTAAATTCTCAATAGCCATCTTTTCCGTGGCAGCTTGAAGTCTAGACAGACCGACAGCCATGACAATTAATTGCTGAGTTTCTCATATTTGCCTGGATGTGAAGCAAGTGATAATTTGCACTTTGATAACTAGCAGTTTGATGAAGAACATAGATGCGTTGGAGTCATTAAAATATGCTCACCAGCTTTCTGACATCAGAAATAAAATCATACAGCAGCAATTGTAAACATCAAGTTTGAAAAAAAAATCTGCTTGCTATCAAGAACTGGTGGGTTTATTATATACTCTACCACAATCCCTAGGAAAGTTTCCCTAGGAATTAATTAGGCCCTTTAAGCTAATATATTGTGACAATATTTCACAGTCATAAAACCGTTGAGGTTGAGATGTTAAAGTGACAGAGCAGATTTAAGTAATTAAGACCAAAAAAAAAAAAGAAAAGAAAAGAAAAGAAAAGAAAAAAAGAGAGAGAGAGATAAACTAATCAAACTAAAAATTGGGCTGGGTCCTGTCTCACCTGAGATTGCATTTGAAACTCCTTGGTCAGTGACCAAGACCAAATCCAAAACATTCGTTGTTTGAATAATCTATACCATGTCTTATCTTTGTAACTATTTCTGAAGGTGGTTTTCTTAAGATAGTGGTTTTTAACCCTGCTGGAAATTTTTACAGTATAAACACACTGAAGGCTGGCTAGAAACATACATAAGCACACAGTTTGGCAAGTGCTGCTAAATGATTTGGGATTGGACTCATACTTTTTTTAGTAAAGGATGATGAGTAATTCACTTTTAAACTTTATTTTGGCAGAGTGTAGACATATCATTAGACCTAAGGAAAACCTAGTGACAAATGCTGGGGTCACTTTCTTGTGTTCAAGAAATTATTTTGTTAAGCCCTTGAACCAACCCAGAGAATTTATTCCCCCAATGACCAAGACTATTAAATCCAGCTAGGAATGGGATGCTTATACCTGTGAATGGTTAATCTAGCCACTAATTCAAAGAGTCCTAGTCTGCCACCAAACAGCATTAAAATTTTGATTATTTTATGGCTTGTCCAAATGCCCAATCCCCCAAGCAATTGTTGTAATTTACACAAAAAAGAAAAAAGCTCAGGGAAAAGAATATCCATCTTTTAACATTATCCACAAGGGTCTGGTTCTGACTGCACACATAAAACAAAATAAAAGTACCTAGCTCAGGCAATTAAAATGTTCTTGTTTTCTATTAAAATAAAATGTGTTCATTTGTGAGTGACTCCGAAAGGAAGGCTTAGGAGCAATTGTCACGGTTTGCTTTGATAAGAGCTGTAGATTTAGTAATGATATTCAAATGACTCTAACAAGAAACCTTCTACAATTTTCTTTCTTCCAGTCCATTAACAATCAAATATTCAGGAAATGTAAATAGTAAATTAGATGCAACAGTAGGTAAAATTTGCTTTTCACTTTGTTGACAGATGAAACAGGAAAAAATAGAACCGTAGAAACTAGCAGGAAGAGTAGAACTGGGAGGGGGCTTAGAGACCCTCATTTTACAGATGAGAACAAACTGAGGCACAAAGATGAGTGTGGTTGGTTACAGTACACTGCTAATTACAAACAGAACCGAAGCCAGCACCCCTGACATATGACTTTCTGTCCACTACTCTTTTCCCTCTATCCTAGACTGCTTTAGCCCAAGTAAGTTCATGGCCAGATCTTGACAGTTTTGACGTTAGAGAGCAACTGGAAGGTCATACAGGGAAAGAGGGAAGTGACTAATGATCCCAAGGCAACTGTCTCCATAAGTAGATTCTGTACCTTGGTTGAGAGTTCATATTCTGATTATTCCGCATCCAATTTCTCGACAGATCAGAAGTCTGAGAGTCCCTTCTTAAGATTTAACCCACATTTCCCCCCTTGGCAAATAAACTGGTGAGAAAATTCGCTGGGATCCTGGACATCACTGGAAATCCAGCTGCTCATGGAAAGCGGCACTGTGTGCTTGCCTCACCCACTTTGTGCTCCCTGAAATCCGTGATGCTTTTTCTGTCTCCTCACCTGCCTTGTTTTATCTGCCCTCTGCTTTCAGAACCTTATGCTCGTCCCAGCATGAGAGTTTTCATAATCCATTTTGCCTCGATCATGTTCTGTTCAGCAAGTCATTTATCTCCTGATGGGGCCACAAATCCTGCCACTGACCTGAATCAGAGTTGTGTTCTTGTAAACGAACCATACCAACATTCACGGCTTGAAGGGACATCTGCCTTGGAAGCAGCATCGAGAAGGTCAAGACTTAATCTTGGGAGATCTATTTCTTTAACTTTTTACTTATTTCTTTCAAAATAGCTCAGTGTGGCTGTGTCTACACAAGTGTGAGCTTCCTGAAGGCAGAACTCACATTTCGGGGGTATTTTTAGTAATTTCATTGCCAAGCACTGAATGAGACGTTTAATATTGTCCAAGAATTGTTTTTGAATAAATATGTAGGAGATGCGAATGGTGAGATAATACAACCATCCAGAATTCTGGGTGATGAAGCATCATTGGGGAGATTTGAGCATAAATCTCACTTTCCCTTTCCCACCAGATTTTTGGCATCTTATCTTGAGAACCTCTGTGGTAAGTCTGAGTGTCTGTCATAGAACCTAGCCAGCACCAGGAATTTCTTACTGGGAGAAAAAGCTACACCTATTTTAACCTGCTGTTTGCTTTTTAAAGAGTTCCAATTTTTTTCTTTTTTAAATAGTAATAATCTTTACAAAAACCATAACGTTTCTGACCAAATATCATCATAAATCTTAAACCTGTCTCTGAGTTTGAAATATATGAAATGATTTAGGAGTTCTTTTGAAAAGTAAATTACCCAACATATGGTAACAGACACATGATGAACTGCAGAAACTCATATCAGCTAGGCGTACGGTATTTAAATATAAAGTTGAAGAAATATTAACAATTAAAAGTAATCCTTGTAATTATTTACATGAATCATTCAAGATTTGATCAATCACATTGTTCTTGACCTAAAGTATTGGAGTATTCATTCTGTTTCTAATTCTGAATATGATGCTGAGACAGGGAACGTATCTCCGAGAACTAGAGAAATAAATAGGCATCCTGGTGTATCAATTGCAGCCACCAGTGGTGGTGGCAAAGATGGTAAGAACAGGACAGCGAAAGAAAGTAGCCCAGTCAGATCCCGTTTTGCACAGTGCAGGATTTCAGCAGCACTATCGGAGATAAAAACAATCCACAGCTGGCATGGAGGTAGAAATACTGGGGACAACTAGAGCCTTCATTCAGAGCTCTAATTGTGGTATTAAAGCAAATGCGGCTGACCTTTAGTAGTGATAGTACAGAACCAAACAAGTCTGTGCACTGTCACTCCTCCCCTGACACAGTGATTGAGGAAGCCATGTGTTCCAGAAAGTACAATTGAAAGAGGAGCTTCTATCAGCCTGAGTCCCCAGGGTACTACGTAGGACAGAGAGGTTGCTGCTTCCCTGAGCATACTATGAGTAGAATGAGACTACTATGTGCCTGTACAATAAGCAGGAACTAAAGCGTTTGGTAAAAGCAATGGGTTTCCAAATTAATTTGTTATTGTGGCACAACTTAACTCATCCCAACAGGAATAAAGGTAGTTTCAAAACTGAATATATTCCTTGATTTACTTCTGTGCATTTTCCAAACTGTTGTGAACATGGTCCAATCTCATGAAACATTGATATAAATTATTCTTAGACTCAGACAGCTACGAAACAGCTTAGTTTAGCATGGTAGAAATATATAGTGGTTGTTATTGCTTGTATTTTTACTTATATTTTTTTTGTGCTGTATTTGAATTTCTGTCAGCCGTGAGTGAGATGAATGTATCTCAAGACCATCAACTTATAAAAAACTGAATGTTATAGTGTGTGAGAATTAAAAGTTGTTAAGTTCTATTTTATCTTTGGGAGATTTGTCAGTAATACTTAAAGTTTAGAAATACATAGCTTTCATTTCAGGAAAGGTGAATTGCACACAGTCAAGGGAAAAAGTTCGAAAATGTGCAAATTTTGATTCATTTACCAGAAATATTGAAGACCACCTACATGCTTCTCAGTAGAGTAATGGTTTAGTAAAGTCTGTACATCCATTTAGCAGTCAATAAGAACATGATCTATATAAACGTAGTGAAATGGAAGATTGCTTGTGATATGTTTATGGTTGGTTAGACTAACTTGACTGGGACACTGAGAGGTCAGATAAACATTATTTCTGGATGTTTCTCTGAGGGTGTTTCCAGATGGATTGATATTTGAATTGGTGGACTGAGGAAGGCATCCTGACTCCCCAGTGAGATGAACATTGTTCAATTCACTGAGGGCCTGAATAGGACAAAAAGGTGGCTGAAGGTTGAATTCCCTCTCTCTGCCTGACTCTTGGAACTGGAACATCAGTCTTTTCCTGCCCTTGAACGGGGACTTACACTATGAGTGTTCTGGTTCACAGGACTTTGGACTCAGACTAAAATTTACACCGATGACTTTGCTCTGTCTCCAGCTTGCAGGTGGCAAATCATGGAGATTTCTTGGCCTCCATACTTGTGTGAGTCGACTCCTTATAATTAGCCTCATTATAGAGAGATAGATGGATAGAGAATAGAGATATTTTCCTCTGTGTAACAATGACTAATACAACATTGTATAAACAGAGCAAGAAAGTTGTAGGACAACATATGGTATAATCTCATTTTGGTTTTTTTGGTTAAGACTTACAAACAGTGTTTGGACATGCATAAGAATTATTTCAAGGATACACATCAACCTTAAAAGTACTTATACTTGGCAAGTGGGAATAAAGAGTTGATAGGCTGATTTTTTTACTTCATATACTTCTATGTTGTTTCATTTCTTTTTTACAACAAGCATATATTCTTTATGTGAGACAACAACTAAAGCAATTAAAGCCTGAAATGATAGTTGATGGATGACTGCAATGAAACATTTTTGGGCACGCTTACTCCAATCTAGATATAAAAGACATCACTTTGAGGGGAAAACGAGGCTATTCTTTATTTTTTTGTTATATTTTTTAAGATTTTGTTTATTTATTAGTCAGAGAGAGAGAAAGTGAGCACAAGCAGGGGGAGCAGCAGGCAGAGGGAGAAGCAGGCTCCCCACTGAGCAAGGAGCCCGACTGCTTCTCCCTCTCCTCCAGGCTCCTGCTTGCTTGAGCTCTCTGTCACCATCTTTGTTGCTCTCTCTCCCAAATAAATAAATAAAATCTTAAAGAAAAAAGATTTCATTTGTTTATTCACTCACTCAAATTCATATAGTACCTCTTAAGCACACCTAGTAACTGGAAGTATTGTGAAATTTCAATATCTCACATTCAAAGATTTCAAAGCAAGGGCTCGATCCCAGGACTCTGGGATCATGACCTGAGATGAAGGCAGATGCTTAACAAATTGAGCCACCCAGGCATCCCTAGACTATTCTTTAAAATAGGGATCAATATCATATGGGATCATCAAGGCTTTTGAAGAGGTCACAAAAGTTGCAATTATATGTCTCCAAATAGTCATCAAAGACTGATGGTAATGGCAAAGTTTATATGGTCCGATAATAGCTAGTGTTCTTTGATTAAGTCCTTCTGAGGCATTTCTCTTACTGAGATTTAAGACCATAGCAAGTGGGAGGCAGGAGTTGAGGACTTCTGGCAAATGTTTCCCAGTTACTACTTCTCTAAACTTATCCAAGTATATAAGTGACTTTCTTTGTTGGTAAAGCACTGATTTGGAAAATAAGGGGGAGCCACAGCTAAAATAAATAGAGAACTATAGCTCTAAATGAAATAATATTATGGGAAGCAGTTCCGTAAGTCTGGCTTGTTTCATTTAGATGTGAAATAGAATTCTTAAAATAACTACAGTCTTTCATACTGTCAAATAACCAATGCATCCTGCCAACGTGAGCCTCCTAGAATCCTTTCAGGGCCAGAATCATCCAGTGTGTGTGGTCCCATCTCTACCTTGCCCTGTCAGTTATCTGCTCCATTTTCTTCTGTGCCATATAGATGTGGCCACTGAATGAAAACTGCACTATTGTTTGAGAAATTAAGATTTTTTGGACATCTTGCTCTATATGATGCCAAGGAGCAGATAAATATTCTTTCTACCTGAGCTCTTTTTAAAATATTGCAAACAAGAAAAAAGATCTGATGTCATAAAGAAGTGAATCAATTCTAAAATTTCATTTTGGATTTTCCGGAAATAGTTCTATGGGAAGGCGTGGTTAAGTATCTAAAATGGAGGCAAGGTTTAAGCCCTTGCTTAAACGAAAGGGGATTTTCTAATCAGAAGAGAAAGCCTCCTGGTACTCAGCTGCAGGCTTGCGATACTGCAGGCCTTCTCTAAGTGCAAATCTCAAATTCAAAGTCGTTTCTCCATGCCTGTCAAGTGAACTGAAGCCCCTGATTGTCTGCCTAGGACAGTGATCCATTTCTAATGTATGAGGCTACAGTTTTTGAACTCATAAACTGTAAACTGTATTAAATAAACTGCCTTCTGATTGATGAGTGCTGCTCTCATAGGCTAATTTCTCATCTAAACAGTGATATGAAAATTCTTGCTAAAGGGTCGGTGACAGGACTAAACGGGGGTAATAGCAGACTTAATCAAGAAAGACAAATGGGATTCATTAACAACTGGCACTCAGCAGACAATCTTCAGAGACTTCGCAGTACAATCTCATTGGTCCAATCGAAAATAATTGTATGCTGCTTTTATCACTGAATGCAGAACAAACCTAGTGAAAAAAATCTATTGGTGATATTAAGTAGAATTCAAATTTGGATTGAATTTTTTTGTGCCAGGCAGCCCATCTTTGGATGAGAAGAAAGGACAGAAAAAAAAAATTCTGGTTTCTTGCTGGGATTTGTTCTCCGATTGATCAGTTTTTCTACACTGTTCACTCAACCTGGTAATTTAACCAACCAGGTCATGGCCTAACTGGCCGGAATGACTCTACCAGAGGCATCTGGTCCCTAGCTGGCTTCAGAACTGGTGTATTGTCTGTCTATTCCAAGCACATTAAACTTCACTTCCAGTAATGCCTTGTCTCATTGGGCTCTTTAGATTTGGCTTCTGGGTATGGAGGTGGCTAAATCTCTATTAAAGAGCCATGTTTCATAGTGGAGATAGTTTGCTAGAAAGTTGCTTTTAAACCAGGAACTATTTTTCCCAGTGTCTCAGCATTTAGGTGAGGGAAATGTGACTAAGTTTCTGTCAATGGTTTGTGGGCCAGAGTAATGCCATTTCCAGGCCTTTCCCATACTACTCTCCCACTTGGGCTTTTACCCTTTATTTTTCCAACCTGTCAGCCAGAATTGGAGAATTCAGCAGATCCAAGGCACGTGGAAAGAATGAAGCCACAGTCAGAAGGAGCAGGAGTCATACTTGAGAAGAACAGGAGATTTTACATGAGGGAGAAATAGTTCTGGCTTGCATGAAGCCACTGAGAATTGGGTTTATTGATGATGGCACAGTTTTACTTTGATTGAGGCAGCTAGTTTTAATGACTACCCTCTGGCCTATTAGCTTTAGTGACCTTACATCTTAACTCAGTTCCTTAGCTTTTAAGTCTCTATATAGTCGGGCTTTAAAACAAGTACCCTTTGCCTTAGGCTAGTGAGCTCTAAGCTGCAGTTCTGGATAAAGATTTTTTCACTGGCCTACTCCCATCTCCTTCCACAGGCTCATTCTCAAATACCAGATACCATGTGTGGCCCTCCACCCAGCCTCCCAGTGAGGAAATGAGATGGGACACACATAGTCCAATGCAGTTGACCTCTTACTTTCAGGTTTTCCACTCTTTAGCATCAAGATTTTATGTAGGAATTTTTATAGGGAAAGCTCTTGTCCCAAGCCACCTGTCTGGCCAGACTTAGGGGAAGTAGAAATTGTGGCCCAGAAGTTTAGGTGCTGCTTAACCTTCTGTTCTTTGGCTTCACTTCAGGAGATGTTGGACTAACAACAGCTGAACCGCTCTGGGACCCCAACTATGGCAGATGTGGCCCCATCCAAACCTCCATGGCTCTTGCCATTCTATCACATGTCAGTGGTGTCTACTCTCAGCTCCTGCTCCTCTCCTCCTGACGGTTTTACCTCAGCAGCTCTGAAGCATCCTCGGGGGCAGACCTCAGTCTATGACAGATGAGACTTGGGGAAGAAGCAACTCACCATCCTTACCCCTCAGTAGGGGATACTTCTGGGGCATTTCTCATACTATCCCCCACAGTTTCCTTGTGGGACTGAGCCTTAGTGGCTACTGGGTTCTAATGCACACTTCATGATCTTCCTTCCCTCCTATGTTTTACTTCCCTATTCCCCTACTGGAGCTTCCTAGGGTTAATGCTCAGATTAACTACTTGCCTTCAAATCTTTGTCTCTAGATCCACATTTGGAGAATCTAACCTAAAACACTGACATGCTTCATTTTAGGGATTCTGATGTCCGGTATTTTTGAACTGCAGTAAGTCAATTGATGGGTAGCAGCTGCTGGTCTCTGATGTAGCCAATTACATTCTGCCATGTGGGGAAGTCAAAACTTTTTCATATAGAAATCAATTTGCTGCATTAAAGCCAGTGAAATCTGATGATTGTATGTAAAATAATTTTTTTTTGGTGTATTTGGACCTGAAAGAGCTGTAATCACAGATACATTTCAACTAGCTGAAGCAGCCTGAGGAAATGTGGTGAGTTCATCTCTCTTCTCTGCTCTGTTTCTCTTTTTGACAGCCGCA
Source organism: Ailurus styani (assembly GCA_002007465.1). Lineage (NCBI taxonomy): Eukaryota > Metazoa > Chordata > Mammalia > Carnivora > Ailuridae > Ailurus > Ailurus styani. The sequence continues at coordinate 56,865 of LNAC01000677.1, read as the reverse complement.
CTGTTCTAGATATGCCATCACAGGGGCACTGTGGCCATTTTATAAGGGGTGGGGGATGAAAATTTTCATTTGAAGAACAAGTTACTGGCACCTGGCAGGGGCAGGGTCCTGGCAGCTGTCTCAGAGGTGACAGCTCTTGCTGCCAGCTCTGCAGATACATTTCTACTTGTTTCGGCAGACTGCGCTGCTTAGCAGAGATGGCAGTGTGGTTGGGCAGGGTTTTTTTTTTTCTTTTCTTCCTACTATCTCTATCAGTGGCCTTATCACCCCAAATAAACACACGATTTTACTAAGCTTAGTAACAATTGTGTGCTTGCTAGGATAATGCATCTTTGAACCACTTGACATAGACACAACGGGCATATAGAAATTAGGTAAAAGCATTAACTTCGCTAGACACTGTAGTTTTCGTGTTTAAGTCTCCTCTCCATCCACTTCACTTTTTACCAGACTGCTGCCACAGATCCCTCCCTACTTAAAAATGCTGGAGTTGCCCCAGCTAGGACCATGGACAGAGCTGCAACTTGACCGAGTGGCGTGAGCATGTCTTACCTTGACCTCGTGCCCTCTCCAAGATGTCTGTGCTTTCAACGGCCTCTTCCCCCCTCCATCTGGCTGCCTCCCTCCAAGGCTTTATGGAAGCCACATTCCCCCCTGCCTTTCCTCATCACCAGACCATTGTCAGAGTGAAAACTCAGCCCCAAATGATTCTAGCCAGGAGAAGATAACGTCATCCTTTGACTTTTCAGCCAAAGCAGGTGATAACATGTCTGTGTCCTCTGGCTACCTAAGGTGATGCTAACCAGCCTCACCTCTCAACTTGTCTTCGCTGGGACCCATAACAATGAGGAACTTGAGTGGAGATTACAGCTTAGAGGGTAAACTGCCAAACATCCATCAGCACCTACTGATGCCTGTGCTATTGCCCTGAAGTATCCCTTCAGGTATTGACGAGTGGTGTGAGAGAGACTCCTGTATTGACTCTAGCTCCCAAGTAGTTGGAAGGGACACTTTCCGTATGGCAGAGGATTTCGTTCCCCAGAGCTAAGGCTTAGCAGATCTCTTCTGACGAAAACTGCTAAGCAAAGCTTGAAAATTCACCTAGAGCTATAGAAACAAAGGATCGGTGTAAATTAAAGGAGAAATGGGTTCTAGCAAAGTTCTTAGAAATTAAAAAAAAATCAGAATGTGATTACAAAAATCTCAGTAGCAACCAAATATGTTTTACATATACGTATGTGTACACACATATATATTAAATGTATCTATATTTTTTATTTAAATTAAGTGGTAGAGGGACACCTGGGTGGCTCATTCAGTTCAGCCTCCAACTCTTGATTTTGGGTCAGGTCATGATCTCCGGGTCCTAAGATTGAGCCCTGCCTGGATGTGGAGTCTGTTTAAGATTCTCTCTCTCCTTTTCCCTCTACCCCACCCCCCACTCTCTAAAATGAATAAATACATAAGTAGTAGAATAGTAGACACTGTTATGTACCCTGTTTAGTGGTTTAATGCTAAATCTTGAGGATCATTTCCTATCTCTCCTACTAGAAAAGCTTTGTTCTACATACTGTACTTATAAACATAGCTATTTATGTCACATAAAAGATTACATCATGTACCAGATTTTTATCTCTGTAATGTAATCATTGCTTTTGCGGTTAATCATAATGCAACTCCAAGCCAATCTAATTACTTTCAAGTATACATATTTTCTAAGGCACCACAAAACTAAAATATAAAAGTTTTAATGATCAGATTATAATGTAAAGACTGATGAAATGTAGTGAATCTTGCTAAAGAGATGTTTAGAGCTCAAATTACCATGACCATTAATAATATGGCTTAAGAAACATTCAGAATTGGTCATTAGGAAGAAATCATAAGTAATAAAAGTGAGAAAACACAAATAAGTAGATTTCCCTATAGCTTATTAATAAGGGTTAGTGTTTGCTTAATGTATCTAAGGAGTTTGCAGTAGAAATTGATATTATTTACTTGAAAGGACAAATGTAAACTATATTGTTGAGTTTGGATTACTTTTCCTCCTTGAAATTTTTCTATTCATAATATACCTTGCTGTAGAATAAGAATAAATAAATGTTCTGGAGAGTGTGCAACTTGCCTATTTTTGTCACAGTTTTCTGGAATGTAAATTGCTATCTTACTGTGGAGCAACCTACCCAAGATGATCTCTGTTAATATATGTGGATGTATACTTTTCCCCAGTAGATGCTCAGCTGCTGTGAGCTGAAGCCATGTGTGTTCTTGCCCTCTGTGGATTCAGCCCAGCATAAAACACTGTGTCTTGCATATCATAGACATAGAGGAAAAAAAAGTGGCTAAGTTGAACCATGCTAAATTAGATATTAAAAATCACTCTATTCATTTTCTCCTCCTAGCCTTTAGGTGACAACAACAATAAAAGACATACTTCAAGAAGTTTCTTGCTTTGGGGTCACAATCCATGATGGTGACAGGAACTGAGTGAGACACAGTATAAAAATAGAAGAGTGATCATTATGTAGAAGTAATACCGAAACTTTTTACATGGTTTCAAGGTCTGATTCATTGCTTTTAGAAATCTGGCAACCTAATTTAAAAGTCAGGGCATATAGCATGACAGAAACTCCTTGGGAAACAGGCAACTACAATTCCTGAGGTAATTTTGGCACGAGGAGAACACAGGAAAACTTTCTGGAGTGGGGTACCAGAAATGCAAAGTCGGGGTGGTGGCTGAGGCTGCAGAGGGAAAGCATCTCTCTTTCTCCTGTAAATGGCACGGATACCTTTGGGGAAGTATAACGGGGGCTCCGGAAACAGATAGGACTTATATTTGAGTCCTGTGACTTACTTGCTATCTGATTTTGGGAAAATTATTTAGGTGCTCAGTTTCTTTAAATATAAATTAGGGATATGGCTAACAGACACATGAAAAAATGCTCAACATCACTGGGCATCAGAGAAATACAAATCAAAACCACAATGAGATACCATCTCACACCAGTCAGAATGGCTAAAATTAACAAGTCAGGAAACGACAGGTTTTGGTGAGGATGCAGAGAAAAGGGAACTCTCCTACACTGTTGGTGAGAATGCAAACTGGTGCAGCCATTCTGGAAAAACAGTATGGAGGTTCCTCAGAGAGTTGAAAATAGAGCTACCCTATGACCCAGCAATTGCACTACTAGGTATTCTCCAAAGGACAGAAACATAGTGATTCAAAGGGGCACATGCACTCAAATGTTTATAGCAGCAATGTCCACAATAGCCAAAATATGGAAAGAGTCCAGATGTCCACTGACAGATGAATGGATAAAGAATATGTGGTATGTGTGTGTGTGTGTGTGTGTGTGTGTGTGTGTGTGTGTGTGTGTGTGTATATATAGGATTACTACTCAGCCATCAAAAAGTCTTGCCATTTGCAACGACATGGGTGGAACTAGAGGGTATTATGCTAACCAAAATAAGTCAGTCAGAGCAAGGCAAATACCATATAATTTCACTCATATGTGGAATTTAAGAAACAAAACAGATGAACATAGGGGAAGGGAAGGAAAAATAAAATAAGATGAAAACAGAGATGGAAACAAATCCTAAGAGACTCTTAACTCTAGGAAACAAACTGAGGGTTACTGGAGGGGAGCTGGGTGGGAGGATGGGGTAATTGGGTGATGGGCATTAAGGAGGGTGCTTGATGTAATGAGCACCAGGTGTTATATGTAACTGATGAATCACTAAGTTCAACCCCTGAAACTAATAACACAATATATGTTTACTAAATTGAATTTAAATAAAAATTTTTTTAAAAAGAAAGAAAGATATAAATTAGGGATAATTATAACATCTATTTACTAATTTAAATGTGAGGATTCAATGAGATAATCTATGTAAACCATCTAGCAGTTCTAGCATATGATAAGTGCTCATTAATGATAGATACTGTTAGTACCTATTCTGTAAATTGTTTCTATAAAGTGGAGTGGAGCATTGTCCTTTCGACTATATTCTCAGCTGGACTGTAGGTTGATCTTTCTCTAACCAGCATTTCAACTGTAGATAGGGAAGGTAGTTGTTCAAACACAAGCCTTATGGCAAAGAAAGATGAATGATTGTTTTTCTGAAGGGAAATTGGATCCTCCTCCTGTTGATACCACTGAAGCACAATAAATAATGCCAAGAGGTCCTACAATGCTGCCCATGAAAGCAAGAGGTATGTAACGATAAGTTTGAGATGAGTAATTTTAAAGTACCGTGAAAGAAATCATTAGGACCTCTAAAATGAATCCAGAAGCTTCCCAGGGCACTATGATGACCTTCTCTGGGAGATCTAGTTTTTTTTTTTTTTAAATTTTATTTTTATTCTTTGCCCAGGGGTACAGGTCTGTGAATCATCAGGCTTACATCTTTCACAGCATTCACCAAAGCACAAACCCTCCCCAATGTCCATCACCCATCCACCCTATCCCTACCCTCCCACTCCTCAGTAACCCTCAGTTTGTTTTGTGAGATTAGGAGTCTCTTATGGTGTGGCTCCTTCCCCGTCCCATCTTGTTTCATTATTTTTCCCTCCCTAGCCCCCACAACCCCCCACCCTGCCCCTCAAGTTCCTCATATCAGAGAGATCATATGATAATTGTCTTTCTCTGATTGACTTATTTCGCTCAGCATAATACCCTCCAGTTCCATCCATGTCGTTGCAAATGGCAAGATTTCGTTTCTTTTGATAGCTGCATAGTATTCCATTGTATATATATACCACATCTTCTTTATCCATTCATCTGTTGATGGACATCTAGGTTCTTTCCATAGTTTGGCTATTGTGGACATTGCTGCTATAAACATTCGGGTGCACGTGCCCCTGAGGATCACTACCTTTGTGTCTTTAGGATAAATACCCAGTAGTGCGATTGCTGGGTCGTAGGGTAGCTCCATTTTCAACTTTTTGAGGAATCTCCATACTGTTTTCCAGAGTGGCTGCACCAGCTTGCATTCCCACCAACAGTGTAGGAGGGTTCCCCTTTCTCCGCAACCTCGCCAACATCTGTCATTTCCTGACTTGTTGATTTTAGCCATTCTGACTGGTGTAAGGTGGTATCTCGCTGTGGTTTTGATTTGTATTTCTCGGATGCCGAGGGATGTTAAGAACTTTCTCATGTGTCTGTTGGCCATTTGGATGTCTTCTTTGGAGAAATGTCTGTTCATGTCTTCTGCCCATTTCTTGACTGGGTTATTTGTTTTATGGGTGTTGAGTTTGAGAAGCTCTTTATAGATTTTGGATACTAGCCCTTTATCTGATATGTCATTTGCAAATATCTTCTCCCATTCTGTCAGTTGTCTTTTGGTTTTGTTGACTGTTTCCTTTGCTGTGCAAAAGCTTTTAATCTTGATGAAGTCCCAATAGTTCATTTTTGCCCTTGCTTCCCTTGCCTTTGGTGA
>LNAC01000677.1:0-49295 GCA_002007465.1 Ailurus styani | reverse complement strand
TCTATTAGATTGGTGAATTGAACAGACCCTATAAGTATCCAAAAAAATAAGGTTAAAAACAATGAAGGGATAAAATATGATTATAACAATGAAAATTTTAAAAAAAGAATAAAAAGTGTTGATACGATATAAGAGTTAAGAACGTTAAAATAGGAAAAGGGAAAAATTTTAAAAGAAAAAAGTAAGAAAAAAATTCAAAGAAAAAAAATTCAATGAATTTAACTTTGAACGACTGAAGAATCATGGGGAAAAAGCCATGAATTGTCTCCGTTGCTTTTCCGTAGTTCTGAGGTTCCGCAACGCTTAGCAGTCTTGAACTTGACTTTGGATGGTTTGTTTGTTTGTTTGTTTGTTTTCCCCTTGGTCTTCTGGGGGAGGGGCCTGTTGCTGTGATTCTCAAGTGTCTCTGCCCGAGGTGGATTCCTGCCGCCCTCGCCAGGGGCCAGGCTAAGTAATCAGCTCAGGTTCGCTCTCGGGAGCTTTTGTTCCCTGAATGCTTTCCGTACCGCATTGGAGGACGGGACTGAAAATGGCGGCTCCCAGTCTCCGACCAGGAGGAGCTGAGAGCCTGGGGCCTCAGTCCTCAGCGCGCCTCTCCCGTCTCCTGGTCTCTGGCCGCACTCTGAGCTCACCCGGCCTGTGACCGAGCGTCTCTGTCTTTGGCGCGGCCCTGTTTAGAATCTCCAAACCCGGCAGATTCCTGCAGCCGCTCCCGCGCCGCCCCTCCCGGAGGAGGAAGGTGAGTCTCTCCGGGTCTGCCGCCCGTGGGGTCCCCGCTCACAGATCAGTGGCCCGGTTGCGCTTCAGATCACAGCCCAAGGTAACCCCGAGCTGAGAGACACCTCAGCTCAGCTCCGTCTCTCCCGCCGGCTTCTCTCTGAGACCTGGGAGCTTGGTCGCGCTCAGACACCCCTGGTCTTTTTGTGTCCCCGTGGGTCCTGAGACCACACTGTCCCTGCAGGGGCTTCACCCCCCGCTTGGTCTCTGGGGCGACATCCCTCAGTGGAGCCGACTTCTAACAGTTCCGAGTCTGTGCTCCGCTGCTCGCTCCCTTGCTGGCAGCCGGCCCCTCCCCCCGGGTCTATCTTCCCGTCGCCTCAGATTCACTTCTCCGCACATCCTACCTTCCAGAAAGTGGTCAATTTTCTGTTCCTAGAATTGCTGCTCTTCTCTTCGATCTCCGGTGGAATTTGTAGGTGTTCAGAATAGTTTGATAGCTCTCTGGGTGAATTCCTGGGACCTGATGATAATCGGTCTCCTAATCCTCTGCCATCTTGCTGCTCCTCCTACAGGATGGTTTCTTATTTTTATGGGGAGATCTAGTTTTTAAAAGCAAACTCTGACATCTGTTCTACCCTTGAAGAATGGCAGTAAGCAGTAACATAAAAGTGATAAAAAATAGTGAAAACTACAAATAGTTAATTCATTTCCTTCTCTATTTATGTTCATACACTGGCAGACTGTAATGCCATCTGAAATGTGGATAATAAGAAATGTACTTTAAGAAGGGGATTGCCTTGAGGTCCCCTGGGTTGTACTATGCCCAGAAGGGATGCCTCTGAGAACCCCTCATGAGAGCAGAGGCTCCAAGGCAGCCAATTTAATGGTCATTCATTACCAATGGAACCTGGGAATTATCAACTGCGAATTAGAGCTGGATGGTGATAAACATAAACAGAAGTGTAGAGGGAGGAGGAGGACTAGCAACAGAAACATCTGGCAATGAGGACACATTAGAGCTGAGGCCACAATTACTGATGCTCTCATACTGGCCTGGGATGGAAGGCCCTAAAAGGAGTGTGCCAAGTTGGGCAGAGCTGGACTGTCAAGAGATTGCCAAGTAATGTCCCTGAACTCTGAATACTAGGAAGGAGGATTAGAGGATGGATGGACATTCCTTCTCCCCAGAGACTGTTTGAATTTGCCCCCATACAGAGCCCTTATTCATTCAGACACTTCCCACTTGGTAAATGAATGACAGGTATCACACCCTCTCAGTTTCCCTGGGTTGTTATCTGGCATGTATCATTTCCTTCTTTCCTCAATTTTCTATTGTCAAATCATCCATTAAATTGGATTGAGCCCACTTAAGCCAGCCTGTCTTGGAGTGCTCAGGGGAGATTACTTTGAAAGGAACAAGACCTTGGCTGTCAGGCAGGTTAGCCCAAGCTCTCAGAGCTCAGCTTCTCACCTTGCAGAAGTCTTGTGACTTCTGGGGGCTGAAGCCATGCTTCCCCTTTTCAGCACCCCTTTTTTCCAGGCTCAAAAAACAAAACAAAACAAAACAAAACAAAACAAAACAAAACAAAACAAAAAAACCCCAAACTGTGATCACCCTCTGTTCTAGCCTCAAGACATTTTTTTAAAGGAGAGGGTGGTAGGAAAGAGTGTAAGGTAGAGAGCAGGAATTGTGAACAGTTCTTTGATATTTTATGTTCAGGACTCACTATGTAACCTTCAGAGGTAATTATCCCAACACGTGTTAGATAATTTGGGGAAGAATTTTAACTGTGACACCTCAACTGGTGTTTCCGTCAAAAATCATTTGTTTAAAATTTAGAAAAGGCAAGTCCCTCAAAAGCAAGCTGAATTAGCTCCTTGCTTTTCAGAGACAGCTGAAACACATTTTTCTAGTACTGATCACTTTCCAGGGTAAGGTGTCTCCTCACCCAGGGCGTAATGGCAGCATTGTTGTCAGGAACATGAAAAGCACGCGACTTCAGTGGAATGGGAAGCTGGCAGCTTTCACAATCCATCCTGGATGACACTGTGTGTGGGTGACAGAGCTGTTGTGCTTCAAACGGGAGCCCATAGCCGTCAGGACCCGACTGTTGGAAGGGATTGGTAGGAAGTCTTAAGGCAAATAGTCTTAAGCCAAATACATTTACCCTAGTGCTCTAGGCTTGATCTGGGTCTAGGAAAACACTGTTTCTAAATTCATCTAGGGTAGAGTCTTTTTATTTTGTGTTTGTTTTAATCTCTTGGCATTGTAGCTCCATAAGGCTGAAGAGGTGATGGTTAGCTTCTTTTGAATCCAAACTCAAAATTCATGGAAGAGATGATAATCCTATACTTTCCTAAATTTGTTTTGCCTTTTTGTTTGTTTGTTTGCTTTGCCTTTTTAAAGGTAGTCATGAGATTGTTTTTTGGAAGGACTTCATATAGTAATAAAGCTAGATTTTTTACATGTGTATTGTATTACATGAAAAAGAAATTCCTAACAGATCCAGTGGACTGAAGTCATGTTTGGAAATATTTTAACTGTTGACTTTGGACAAGTCTCTTGAATTCAAAGTGTAAAAGATGTTAAAAAAAAATAAAGGTAGTTTCTACAATTTCCTCTGCAAGCTAAATCTTAATTGTATTCTGAGCACGCCCAAATGTGTGTTTGATCACAGTCGCCTCAATCTGTTTCCTTTTTCCATCCTTACTGCTTTGGTTCAGAATCTTTCATTTGGTTTTTGGCATGGCCTCTTAACTTCGGTTTCTACCAATAGTCCTGCTTCTTCAAACTACCTTCTATAATGCTGAAAATTCCATCTTTCACCAAAACAAAGTTGATCATGTCATCTTTCTGTTTCATACCTGTCAATATCTCTCCTTTGCTTATTGTCTGCTCTTTAGAGTCCCTTTTTAAAAGAACTCCATATACCAGCCAAGCCAGTTCAGGGACCTCATAAAAAGTCACAATGAGTGGCTCCAGTTTACCTTGTGAATCCTTCCTCGGTATATCCTTGCTTTTGCTTGGAGTTTCTGGAGTACTCGGCTCTTGCTTTGATTTGCTTGGACTTCACTCTGCTGGTCACTAGGACTGATAACCAAGTTTTAGATATATTAACCTGAATTCATATGACTTCCTGTGTTCCAACTGGCTTCATGTATTACAAAGTTGCATTCATTCATTTTTTCATTCACTTAAAAAATAGTGTCAAGCACTATAGTAAATGTTGAGGAGAGAATGAGGAATGTCATACCTTGGCCAAAATTGAATTGCTTACACTGTAGCTGAGGATAAAGATAAATCTTATAGTATCAAAGTTAATTTCAGAGGAAGTGATGTCTAGGCTGATTACTGAAGGATAAGCAGAACACAGAGAGAAGAAAGGGGAAAGAGTGTTCCATAGTGTACCAAAGCCCAACAAAAGAACTTTTTAAAGCCAGAAACTGGATCAGGGAGAATAAGTGGCAAGAGATGAGGCTGGATAGCTAAGTATCCTTCATATCAAGAAGGGCCTTAGAAACCATGAAGGGATAGGATTTCATTTTGAGGCCAAAAAGGAGTCATTGAGGCCAGTAAGCAGGGGAGATACTACCTGATTTGAATTGTAGGAAAACCACTCTAGATCTGTGTGTATATTCATTCGAAGTAGGTAAGACTAAGACCAGGGGTAACATACAAGTGTAACCACTTATCGAGAGTAGAAAGTGTTAACAGCAGCCTGAACTGTATAATGGCAATCTTGGTAATAGAATTAAGGAATCTTGGAAGTAGAATTAAAAAGAAATGAATTGTTATAAATAATAATCAGAAAATTATAATGACTAATATTTCTCCAGTACTTGCATATATGAAGAGCTGTCTAACTGTAGTATATACATAATCTCATCTCATCTTTACACAATCTGTGGGGTAGGTGCCACTATTATCCCCATTTTCAGATGAACAATCTTGGGCATAAAGGGGTTACATTACAGCATTTGACCTAGGTAACACAGCCGAGAGTTAGAACAGGGATACGCATTCAGGTAGCTTGCCATTCTTACTTAAAGGCTAGACTGCCTCAGAAAGATGAGTAGTGTTCACTTGCAACACTGGGGGAGGCTGTCCCATCTGTCTTTTAGTACCCAGCATGTGAGGTGAGGTATTGGATGTTTTTCAGTGTGGCTGGAATGTAATTTCTCAGTGGGAATATGGTGAATGTTTCCTGGCAAAACTCTAGTTACATCAAATTTCTAAGTTTTCTGAGGAGAGGCCATCTGCAGATAAAGCTTCAGTCTATGAGGCTTTGTTGGAATTAGTCATGGTTTTGTTTCAAGGAGCAGACATAAATTCACACCACCTGAGGTAATGATGAACCCAAATTCAAGGAACTCAATAACCAGGAATAGAACTGAGTTCAGACTGGGAACGAGGACGTCAAAAACAACCTCACTTTCTCATTCAGTCTACATGGACCTTTGTCCTTGCTTCTTCTACCAAGTTAGTAACTCTCACACTTCTCTCCACAGACATTGTCTCTATGTCTCTCAGTGTGCTCATGCCTAAAAATGGCTGCCAGTTCTCAATTTACATGACCAATGACTATAGTCTGGCCCTGCCTGAACTCTGTATTTCTTAGAACAAAATCTAGGGAGAAGAAGCTCATTGGTCCACCTTGAGTCACATGTACAGCTCTGGTTGAATCAATTGGGATATAAACAAGACAGCATAGAATCACCATTTTGGAAGGAGATGAGAGTGAAGACAGATTCCCTTAGAATAGAAAACTGGAACTATTTTTCCCCTCCCTCAGCTCATTGTCATTTTCACTACAACAGAGTCTGCTTAAATGCCTGCTTACCTCTGAACTCTTCACTAATCTCCTCTACAACAACTAGCCTTTGTCAATTCTCCTATACTTCTTCCTTTTATTATTGATGCTGGTATTGAGCTTCAGAATGATAAGGTTAGTGCTCTTGTTGTAATTTTGATGTGAGATTGCCAGTTCTTGACATCTGGCATCATGTGCTCAATATCTTTGTATTTCCCTTAATGCCTAGCCTAGTGACAAGTGTACAGTAGGCTTCCATAAAGGTTGGTTCAATGCAACAAAGAGTGTCAAGGATTGAGAGTATACATTGGTGTTAAATACATATGCAAAAGTGTAATAAATTTACTTGTATGTTTGTGTGTGCTCAGTGCAATTTAAATGATCTCTACCTAGAACTTAAATGCTATGTGGCCTTTAGACAGGCATTATCATCAATCCCCAAAACTCAAAGTGAAAAGGTAGCACTATCTATTACTATTAATATTATTCTAATACATCTTTACTATTATGGCCTTTTGATATTTATAGGGTACTTTTTATAACATACTTTAGGATCATGCTTTCAATTGATTTAATTGAATAAGAGAGATTTAGGTTAGGAAAACCCCATTTCTAATATAAATCCTGGTATTGAATTTTTGTAGGGTAATTTTAGAAGTTAATTTTTCCCCATTTTTAAAGATTTCCACAATGAAAGGTACGTTGGAGATGCTCGGTAAATATTTGGTTCTTATTGTGCTGCTTAAGTTGGATTTTAAATGGTTTGGATTTTTTTTTTTTAAGAGAGAGAGAGAGATGGGGGGAGGGGCAGAGGGAGAGTGAGAGAGAGAATCTTAAGCGGGTTCTGACTTGGGGCTCGACGTCACACCCCTAAGATCATGACCTGAGCCAAAATTAAGAGTTCGATGCTTAGTTGACTGAGCTACCCAGGTGCTCCTAAATGGTTTGGATTTTTATTTTATTTTTTATTTTTTTAATATTTAATTTATTTATTTGAGAGAGAGAGACACAGTGAGAGAGGGAATATAAACAGGGGGAGTGGGAGAGGGAGAAGCAGGCTTCCCGCTGAGCAGGGAGTCCAATGTGGGGATCGATCCCAGGACCCTGGGATCATGACCCAAGCTGAAGCCAGATGCTCAACAAGTGAGCCACACAGGTGCTCCTGGTTTGGATTTTTAAATGTTAAAATTCAGCGGGGCATTTCTTAAGGGTGGGTTTGCAGCATCTCAGGTAAAAAATACATATATAGATTTTTGATAATTGTCTCTCTTCCAGGTCATTCTTCATGTATTCTCCCCTTTTGAAAAGAAAAATCGGTAACAGAACACATCTAACAGCTACTAATCCTCATTTGTGTGCACCTACAGGGGCCTATGTTGGTAATAGACCATCTTGTCACAGTAAAATGGCTCCTCAAGAACATACTGCAAAACATTAAGCCACTTTACTGGATTACATAGATCCAGACTGTGTGGAAAGCTCAGCTTTAACATAGTTCTTCTCTGCTTAAATCCCACCTTACTCTTTTAGTAGTAGAAATTGTGTTTATGACATTGGTCAAAACATCCGATGTTCTGTGGGAAAATTTCCCCCTCATTTGTAATTTCTCTTCATCAAGATTGGTTCTGGTGAGGCCTTTGCTTCTCTGTTGCAGCCTTAAGTCGCTGGAAAATCTTATCCATACCTGAGAGACACAGGCCTGAAATGTTCCAAGTCTGTACCCACCCTGTTCAACCCTCTGTTACCAAGACATCGTCCACCTCAGCTGGCCTCAGGAAAATGAGATTTCATAGCTGCCATGGCCACAATAGAACATAAGACTCCACACCATGATTGTGATCACTTTCTCATTTACAAAAGCAACTTGACTCATCTGATATTTTTTTCCCCAATGACTTTAAATTGCCACACAAAGCTTCATAAGTTCAACCAATCTAAAATAGTAATAGCTAATATTTATTGAGTGCTGACTATATACCAGGCATCATATCCAGCATTTTATATAGTTAATCACATTTGGTCTTCACAATATTTTTAATACCAGCTTTTTAAAAATTGAGGTGTAATTAACATACATTATATTAGTTTCAGGTGTACAACAGAATGACTTGATAAATGTATATCATGAAATGATCACCTCAATCAGATCAGTGAATAGCTATCACCACACAGTACATTTTTTTCTTATGATGAGAACTTAAAAAAAATTTTTTTTAATGTTAATTTTTAATTAACATATAATGTATTATTTGTTTCAGGGGTATGGGTCTGTGAATCATCAGTCTTACACAACTCACGGTATTCACCATACCCTTCCCAATGTCCATAAACCAGCCACCCCAGCCTTCCCTACCTCCTCCAGCAACCCTCTGTTTGTTTCCTGAGATTAACAGTCTCTTATGGTTTGTTTCCCTCCCCAGTCCCATTTTGTTTCATTTTTCCCTCCCTTCCCCTCAACGATCCCCTGCCCTGCCTCTCAAATTCCTCATATCAGAGAGATCATATGATAATTGTCTTTCTCTGATTGACTTATTTTACTTAGCATAATACCTCTGGTTCCATCCATGTTGTTGCAAATGGCAAGATTTCATTTTTTTTTTTTATGGCTGCTTAGTATTCCTACACACACACACACACACACGAAGAAGATGTGGTATATATACCACATCTTCTTTATTCATTCATCTGTTGATGGACATTTAGGCTCTTTCCATAATTTGGCTATTGTGGACATGGCTGCTATAAACATTCAGGTGCACATGCCCTTTTGGATCACTACATTTGTATCTTTAGGGTAAATACACAGTAGTGCGATTGCTGGGTTGTAGGGTAGCTCTATTTTCAACTTTCTGAGGAACCCCCATACTGTTTTACAGATTGGCTGCACCAGCTTGCATTCCCACCAACAGTGTAGGAGGGTTCCCCTTTTTCCACATCCTCGCCAACATCTGTCATTTCCTGACTGGTTAATTTTAGCCATTCTGACTGGTGTGAGGTGGTATCTCACTGTGGTTTTGATTTGTATTTCCCTGATGCTGAGTGATGTTGAGCACTTCTCATGTGTCTGTTGGCCATTTGGAGGTCTTCTTTGCAAAAATGTCTGTTCATGTGTTCTGCCCATTTCTTGACTGGATTATTTGTTCTTTGGGTGTTGAGTTTGGTAAGTTCTTTATAGATTTTGGATACTGGCCCTTTATCTGATATGTCATTTGCAAATATTTTCTCCCATTCTGTCAGTTGTCTTTTGGTTTTGTTGACTGTTTCCTTTGCTGTGATGAGAACTTTTAAGATCTACTCTCTCAGTAACAACATTTTTAAGTAACAGCTTTATTGAGATATAATTCACATATGACAAAATTCACACTTTTAAATATAGAGGGGTGCCTGGGTGGTGCAGATGGTTAAGCGTCTGAGTCTTGGTTTTGGCTCAGGTCTTGATCTTAGGATTGAGAGATCAAGCCCCATGTTGGGCTCTATGCTCAGTGTGGAGTTTGCTTGAGATTCTCTCCCTTTCCTCTCGCTCCACCTCTGCTTCTCTCCCCAATCACGCTCTCTCTCTAAAATAAACAAATAAAATCTTTAAAAAGAAAACCCCAACACCTTTCATTCCTTAGTTCCAGTTCCATAAATGAGTGGCCACATGTAACTTTCCTGGTCAGAAATAAATGAAGGGTGGATGTTGTTAGATGGAGCTTTGAGTAAAGTTTTCTAAAATATGGACAGTTTAGTTAAGAGAAGCCATTTTGCACCCACCGTCACCTTCCTGGAATGTGATATAATAGCTGGAGCTGCAGCTACCATCTTTTTACCATAAAGCAAAGTCCAAACGAATTGTTATTTTGGCTCTTAATCCTTGAACCACTCAACCCCAGTGCCAGAAACTGTCTACTTGCAAACTTAATAGGAAGCATCTATCTTTATTTAGGTAAGTAATTGCTATTTTGGTTTTTTTCACATGTAGCTGAGTGAAAGGTCCTAATTTTGGTTATATGATAGTTCACCCAGTGCTCTCTCTTACTTGTCATTACATGAATTTCCATAGTCAAAAATCATACTCATGCTGTAAGGTGCAACTTAAGTGACCCTTTTTAGAGAATTTCTCAAAATCCCAATTGGGAGTGACCTCTTCTTACCATACTTACTTTAATACTCAATTAGCATATCTTACCCTGAATTCGTACATATCTTTATACAATTCTCTTTTTCCATTTTGACTATAATAGCTTGAGTTCTCTGGAAAAGAGAATCTAGGGAAATTTTTAAGGTGTTGATATTTTATCTGGGTGGTGCAGGCCTAAGGCAGTAAAAAATGAAGAAAAAGAGAAGAGAAGCAAGGAAAGATATGTTAATGTGAATCTACAACTTCATAATGAGAGACTGCAGACTTCTCAGCTCACATGTGTACTTGGCACTTGAGACTTCACCAGACAGATTTCAAAGAGGAATCAAGCCTCAAAGTGATGTATGGATGAGAGGAAGAAAAGAGAATTAATTTGTCAGACTTTCTCTCATCTCTTATTTATTATTGGGCAGAGCCAATGGATCCATATCCCATAGGAGATAACTAATTTTTCATTTGGCTCTTCAGTAGCTTCTCAGGAAGCTGAATCTCAAGTTTTACTATATGGCATTTCATTCAAATGTAAAAGTGGAGGGAAATTTGGTGAAGGTAGGAAATCAACTGAGAGAGAAAAAGAGGCAGTCAATGGAATCTGAAAAAGCACATAAGGTTTTGGTCCAAACCTTAGACAGATTAAAGTTGTTTATTTAAAATTAATTTTTAATAGAAGAAAGGTTACATACTCAGTACAAAAAATTAGTATGTTCAAAGAAACAAAAACAAGAAAATAAAAATTGCTATAATCTTATTTCATGTTATAATTAATCTATCTTTTTGGTATATATACCCCCACTCGTGTCTATGTTTTTTTAAAGTATATACATGTACATTATGTGCAATGGCATCATGCTGTACCCAGTTTTTGTGTTTTATTTTTTCACTGATTATACCATAAAATTATTAATGTATTATTCTACTGTTTAATTTTTAAGATATTTATTTATTTATTTATTTTAGAGAGAGCAAGTGAGCACAAGCCTGAGGGGTAGAGGGAGAAGGAGAGAGAAAATTTAAGCAGGCTCCATCCTGAGTGTGGAGCCC
Organism: Ailurus styani; assembly: GCA_002007465.1. NCBI lineage: Eukaryota > Metazoa > Chordata > Mammalia > Carnivora > Ailuridae > Ailurus > Ailurus styani. The sequence continues at coordinate 38,603 of LNAC01000677.1, read as the reverse complement.
AACATGGGGCTCGATCCTGAGATCATGACCTGAGCCAAAACCAAGAGTTGGACAGTTAACAGACTGTACCACCCCGGTGCTCCTATTTAATTTTTAATAGCATTGTAGTATTATATGTTGAGAAGGTGCCAAATTTTTTGACCAATCTTCCATTTCATGGTACATTGGTTGTTAATGCTTTTGGGGGGAGGTGTTCATTTGTTTTTGTTTTAGCTATCAAAAACTATTAAGAACTGTATGATAAACATTCTCATTTCCATTTATGAGAACTTCAATAATCTTTCCCTCAGTTGAAATTCCTGGCTGGATTTGTGTCATACAATATGAATACTTTTAATTCTTTTGATACATAGTGCCAGATTATATTCCAGAAAGATTTTCAAATCTACAGTCAACTGTTAATTAATTAGCTGGCCTATTTTTATACACCAATCTTGTGTATTATTGTTAGAAAGTCTTTTCTAAGTTGGTTGATGAAAAACAGAATTTCATTTTTATTTTAAAGTTGCATTTCTTGATTACTAGTGGAGATGAATATTTTATATATGTTTCTAGGCAATTAGTTTTTCTTCTTTTGTGAATTGCCTATTCATGCCCTTTGTCATGATTTTAATTTGTGAAGATTATAAGGTTCTTTGAGGGAAGAGACTACATTTTATTCCTCCTGGAGTCCATTTCCACCCGTACTGTGCCTTGGGTCTAGCCCAGGCTGGGATTTGTAGGATTTGCAGAATGAATGAATGAAACCCACTATTGTGTTTTTACTTAGTTACCAATAAAAGAGAATCAAATTAATTTTGCACATTTGTATTTAGTGAGCAACAAATGCCATTTTTCTCCACAAAAAGTTTTTTTCTCTGAAGAAAATTTCTTAACTTCTTTTCAACAATAATACCATTTTTAGCCTGAATGGATAAATACAAGATTGGACAGATTCAGCTATTTTCATGGTTTTTTTTCCTTTTTTCTCAGCAACTGTCAGATTTTTCAATTCTTACAAGCTATTTTGGAATACTCAGACACAAATAGGGATTTATTATCTCATTTCATTATAGAAAATGAAAGCACTAAAATAAAACATCTCAAAATCTCATCTTTGAGAATAATCTACAAACTTGTGCCTTTTCTCAACTATATTACACAACTGAGCCCATCAAGAAGATAACACTAAAACTTTTTTTGAGCCTAATTGTTCTTAAGCTGACCCGCTTCTTCTTTTCAGAACATTTTAGTTTCAGCAGGACTTCTATTTTTATTGAATCTGGGGACTTGAAAGTGACATATAATAGATGTGAAGATTTTTTTTTACATTCTGATAGATGTTGCACTTGAATATGTACACATAGATGTATGTTTATAGAGACACACAAACATACATACATACATTCTTTTAAGGCAAATTATTTTTCTTGTTAATTTTTCTCAAGAGTTTCATATTATGCAGAGGAAATGGAAGCCACCATTTTCTGAGGGAGTGATTGGGTCTCATGCGTACAGACTCACAACGATATGTAAGTCCCTAAGATTCTGGATTCACAATTGTTTTAGTCCTTTCTTTTCTAAATAAAGTTACAAATGATGAAAACCACATATTAATTATGTAATTTGAAAAATAAGAAAATTATAGAGAAAGTCTATAGTTCCATCATTTAGAAATAACAGTTATAACATTGTATTATAGTTTCATCATTTATTTTTTATAGAATTCCACTGTTTTCTATAGATAACATGTACATATAAGACTGTAATAATGGTTGAAAATAATATGTATTGACATTTTTAATTATAAAATATATAATCTCATTATGGAAAGTTTGTCAATAACCAAATATCATTTGTATGCTATTTTTAGTCACTGAATATTTAGGGTCTTTTTCCTTTTTCTTTTTTTACTATTATTATAGGCAACTCTTTAAGATCATTGTTTCGATTCCAGAGAATAGGCAATTCTGTCTGTAAATATTTAACCTTATTATTTCCTCCAATTGTATTGGATCCATCATTTATTCATTGACTTGAAATACCACCTTTATCATGTGCTAAATTCATATTTGTGTCTGGGGTTTTTATCATATTAGTGTTGCCATAAATTCATAGTCACTGACTTCAGCCAGGTTCTTATTACTCATTTTTATATCTTCATGCTTGGCTTCCATTTCTATTCCCTTCAGGTATTAGGACTTCACTACAGCTCAATGCCCTCTTCAAAACCTTCATGCTACTCCCTTAACTCCATCTTCATCAATAAGATAAGGCCACAGTGGGATTTTTCCCAGCATCCTTGTATTAATTTTGTATAGCTGCTGAAATAAAGTACCACAAACTTGGTGGCTTATGACAGTAGAAATTTATCGTCTCACAGTTCTGGAGACTAGAACTCCGCAACAAGTCATCAGCAGGGCCATCCTCCCTCTGAAACCTATAGACAAGAATCCTTCATTGCTTCCTCCTAACTTTTGAAAGTTCTTGGCAATCCCTGGTGTTCCTTGATTTATAGATGCATCACACCAATCTCTGTCTTGGTTGTCAGATGGCAGTCTTCCTTCTGTGTGTGTCTGTCTCTTAATTTCCCTATTTCCCTCTTTAAGGACTCCAGTTGTAATTGGATTAGGAGCCCACCCTACTCCAGTGTGGTCTCATCTTAACTAATTATATCCTGCAATGGCCCTATCTCTAGATAAGGTCACATTCTTAGATAGTAGGTAAGGTAAGGACTTCAACACAGATTTTGGGGGAGCACAACTCAACTTATAACAATCCCTCGTTTATCTACAAACTTATTTTATTCACTCTCATCATACTCCCCTCCTATTGTATCACAGGATAAGATTTTCTTTCTGTTCAAGGTAATACGATGTTCTTTATTCCAAACCCTTCTATCTCCTATGAAACTCTGCTTTATTAATGAACCCCTCTTTTTGGCTCCTTCATCTGCTTTTCCACTAAAAACTCCCCTGCATTCTGAAAAAAACATGCTTATATCTCTCATCCTACTAAGTGATCCATCTGTTTAACCTAAACACCTCCTTTTAGTTATAATCCAAATCCTTCTCCTTTTACCAAATCAGGTATTTGCACTTCTATCAGTGGCGTTAACTGTTAGTTTACAGATGTCACAAAGAATTGACATTTAAGTCTTTCGACATGAATCATTGTGTGTCTGAGGACAATTAAAGAAAATAAAAGTTGAGTCAAAATGTCAGTGCTGCATAGTTGTTCAGATCCTTTCCTAATAAAGGAAATCAGTTTTCCCATGAGCCTGACAATGTGTGGGTCAATATTCATCATTCAGACGAATTATGACTGTATTCTGGATGTTTGGAATTGTCCTTAAACTGTATTAATAGAATGTTAGATATGTTACACTATAATTTTCTTGGTCACATTTATTCAATTTTAAGCTAGCTAAGACTTGGGAACAAGATTAAATTATCTTTGTCTCTGCAGAACCTAGCAGAGATCTTGGGACCCATGAAGTGACCAGTAAATATTTTGGTGATGAATGGTCTCATGGGTGAGCCAATAGCATCTTTTCTAAGACAGCTAGTGTTACAGGGTGAAACTAGTTTGTCCATATAGAGACCACTTAGTTGTATGCCTTGAACTCATTGATTCAATACTTTAAGCAATGAAACAGATTGGTTATTATAAAAGTATTTTTTTAAAAAAACATGAAACTGTATTTCCCAAACAAGTATTCCATGGAACACTGTGTTGTGGAATGTTATATGAAATAAAAGCATTTTAAAAAAAGTGTTGTGTGGAAATAAGTTTGAGAAAGTTTGACATATGTATTTAAGCGCATTCTCTTTCCCTCTCTCAAATAATTAAATAAATAAACAAGCAGGGTTTATTTTTCTTATGCAGGAAAAATAAATGCAGAGATAGGCATCCAGAATGGGATTGTAGTTTGGGCTGCCACTAGCAGTCAGACTTCTTCGCTCATTCCCCTCCATCCTTTTTAGTACAGTGTGGGGCCTTCCTCCTCACACACATGCTTGCATGCTGGCTGCTATATTTCTAGGCATCTTATTCACCTTCTGTATAGGTAGAATACAAACTAGTCAAGGGACAAAACTGGATAAAAGCAAAATATATCCCTTTATTTCAGAGAAGAATGTTTTTTTTCAGTTGTCCACCTAGTTAATTTGTGCTTATATTTCACTGGCAGTAGGTCATGGGGCTATCCATATCTATACAGGAGTCTAGAATAATGAGTGTTTTTTAACTGATGCATTGCTATTCCAAGTGCCATCAGGAATTTATTAGTAAGAAAAAGAAGAGGGAATGGATGCTGGGTTGGCAACCAGTGTCTAAAACCAATGTACTTTGTGATTTCCCAAGAGAGGAATATGGTCATATGCAGGTTTTCATACCATCTTTTCCCACAGTTCTTTGGTTTGTCCTTCCTTGATGGTTGAAAGAGTCAATCATCTGTCTACACATCAGGATAGGACACATGGGGGGAGAGCATGCTCTTATAAGCAGTTCCTTTGAAAAGGCTTTATAGGCATTCTGGCAAGAAATAATGGTCATCATGGCCTGAAGGTGGCTTTTCGCAAACTTTAATCTCTTTTCCATATCATTCTGTCCTTTCTTTGGCGGATAATCAGGGATTTTAGCCTTTTTTTCCCCAGACTGTATTTCTGAAGAACCCGAGCCTTATGTTGTTTTAGGTTACAATACTCTGGGAAGGTATAGGCCAGCTGGTGAAGATATTAATGTGTTAAGGTATTGTCTCAAGCAGGAACACATAAGGACCCATTTAAAAAACAAAACAAAACAAAAAACCTTCATCAGAACTAATCCCCACTCTGCCCAGGAACTCCAAAATTCTCACAGTGAATGAAGTCAACTGGAGAAACTATACACAGAATAGTTCTTACCTAACCATGGTAGACTAATCATAGTAGTGGACTTGATTTTTTTTGTTGTTGTTGTTATTCCTTCCATCAAAAAGGCTGAGTCTATACTTGCATTGGCAAATATGTGGGGGTTGAGTGTGCCAGTTCTCAGCCTAGTTCTTAAGAGGCCCTCTGTGCTTCCTCCTCCTCTCTCTTGCTCTTCTATCCTCTCTTAAGAATAAGGTTGGGCTAGCTTGCTGGAGAACATCCATGTGCAACAGAGCTGAGATGGTACAGACATGTGAGGGAACCTAGTCACGGTCAGTATTTAATTGACCTACAGTTAGCCATAGACACGTGAGTAAGTCTTGCTGAGCCCAGCTCAGACAAACACAACTTGTAAGCAAAAAGTGTTTATTGCTAAGCCATTGAGGTTTTGTGTTTTCTGTTGTTGGTATTTATATTACTGTGGTGATAAATAGCCGATATATTAACTCTGCTGAGTATGGATGCCAAACAAGCCATGAATAAATAAATTGAAATGTCTGGCACACCATTACTTGCCTACAGACACCTGTTCTTGTGTCTCCTCTCTGAATTTTTTGTCTTCTTTAATACATTTCATCCCAATTTGTGTAGAAACCTCCTATTACCTTTGTTCCTTAGTGTAATTTTAACATCTTTTGAATGTTATATATAATGTTAATTTTTTAAAAGTAATCTTTATTTTCCAAAGCTCTAAAGATAAAAAAAAGATTTAAAAAAATCATGTAATAAACCACATAGGATGAATAGTTTTAAACATCTTGCTCTATTTGCTTCAAGTCTCTTACTTTACGAAAGTGTGCTGCTTCTTGTGAAGTTATGAACCTCTGATTATCCCAGCTCCCTAATCTCATTCTCCTCCTCAATTCTCAGAGGCAGTCATTTGATGGATTTAGTGTGTATACTACCAAGGTTCTAAAAAAGTACTTTAACATACATATATATCCATAAAAGAATTTTAAAAGGTAGGTTTTACTATTATTCAGGTATGGTGAAGCCAACAGATCAGGAAATGCACCAAGAAGATAGTTCGCCACAGTTCCCAAGAGGAAGAGGCACATCATATCACACAGGGCCACCGTACAGGGCCACACAGGGAAGCACCACAGTTGGTCAGGAGTCAGAGGGAATGAGAGGAAAATGTGGATAAGAGCCCTTATTTTGACTTCCATGTAAAGAAATGGGAAAGGCAGAGTAAGCAGGTTTAAGATTGTCTAGTTTGAATACTTTCAGTAGGTTTAAGAGTGTAAGGATAGTCCTTAGCTGTCTGGCACCTGGCCCTGGGGTGATTAGAGAAGGGGAATAGTGGCCCTGGTTGTGAGAGCCCAACAGAAGGGATAATTGAGATGTGGATTCAGAATTAGGTGGTTTGCAATGAAAGGCAGCTCATAGTCACTTACTATCTCTAGGAATTTCCTAACCCTGGGTGGAGGGTATCTCTAGGGTCAGCAAGGCCTCTGATGTCAAAGCATTAGAAATACAGGAATAAAAAAGCCTGATGTGCATCCATAAATAAGATACAATGTGTGTATTTTATTTTATTTATTTATTTTTAAGATTTTATTTATTTATTTGACACAGAGAGAGAAATTACAAGTAGGCAGAGAGGCAGGCAGAGAGACAGGGAGAGGAGGAAGCAGGCTCCCTGCTGAGCAGAGAGCCCGATGCGGGCCTCGATCCCAGGACGCTGAGATCATGACCTGAGCCGAAAGCAGAGGCTTTAACCCACTGAGCCACCCAGGCGCCTATAATGTGTGTATTTTAAAGCTTACATGTCTAACTTTATTTCCACTCACCATCATATTCAGTGAAAGAAGGAACATACATGTTAAGATGCATGTAATTTATTACCTACCTATTCATTTTTTATTGCTGAACTTTTATTCCAATTTAAGAGTATTCCTCATTTTATCTATACATTCTCTATTTTGGACATTTGGATGATAGGCGATCCTTGTACTTGCACCTGTCTTTGGGTATGCTGGGTAATAATGTGGTAGACAGAATTCTAAGATGATTTCCAAGTTCCTTGTCCCCTAGTGTGTACACTATATAATCCTCTATCTTGGGTATAGAAAACACTATGAATAGGATAGATTTCATTCCCATAGTTAGGACACATTACATGACAAAGATGAAATAATTTTTCAAATGTAGTTAAAATCAGTTGAATTTAAGTTAATAAAAAGGGGACTATCTTGGGTGGACCTAACTTCATCAGGTGAGTCTTTAAAAGGGACTGGGCTCTCCTTGAAAAGAGATTTTGAAGCATGAAGGAGATCTTCCTTCTGGCCTTGAAGAAACAAATGCCCACGTGGTGAAGTGTTTATGGATGAGGTCATGAGGAAAGGGCTTGAGGGAAGACCCCAGAACTGACTGTAGTTCTTGGCCAACAATCAGCCACAAAATGGGGCTTCAGTAATACAGCCACAAGTAGTTCGATGGTTTCAACAACCAGTGATCCTGGAAGAGGATTCTGAACTGCAGCCCTGAACTGAAGCCTTGATTTCAACCAGTGAGACCTTGAGCAGGGGCCCAGGTAATCATACCCATATGTCTGGTCCATAGAAGCTGTAAGATCTTACATTTCTTTTGTAAGGTGGTGGTAAATTGGTGGTAACTTGTTACATGACAACAGAAAACTAATACATGGGGTATGCGCATTTTTTATTTTATAACTTTTACAAGATAAAGTAATTATAAGAATGTTTATTCCGGGACTCCTGGGTGGCTCAGCCAGTTAACTGGCTGCCTTCCATTCAGATCATGATCCTAAGGTCCTGGGATGGAGTCCAGCATCACATCCGGCTCCTTGCTCAGCAGGGAGCCTACTTCTCTCCCTCTGCCTGCCACTCCCCCTGCTTGTGCTTACTGTCTCTCTGATTAAAATAAATAAATAAATAAATAAATAAATAAATAAATAAATAAGAATGTTTACTCCAAACAGAAGAAAATGAGAGAAATGAGAGTTCTACTTCTCACACATCGTTATTAGCAACTATATTGTCTCATTTTTTATTTTTAAAATTCATGTCATTTTATTTAAATTTAAATGTCCCTAATTATTACATAGAAATAATACATTCACATTATTAAGTCCCAAAACTGTGAAAGATGTAATATGTTATTCTACTTGCAAGTTATTCTAAATAAGAAGTTAGCTTACAAGAAGCGGCCTACATGTATGCATATGTATATGCCTATTTCTCTATGTGTGTGTTCTCTGGTCCAGGGATCTAGTGTGTGTGTGTGTATGTGTGTGTGTATGTAATTCACAAAGGATATCATCCATGATTAAGTTGGTTATCCATGCCCCAATGTATCATAAGGCAAGTCGATGTAGTCCAGATGTTTACCAGCATACTGACATGTATAGAGGTTTTGAAACATAAAAAAGGAACCTCCAAATTAGGAGACTTGAAAATTATATTGGGCAGATGCATATCTACTTTTCTTCTCCTGACAGATAGACAGAACCTTATGCTTAATGTAAACAAATCCTCTCAGAGGAGAGGAGAAGAATATCCTTTATTGTAAGCAAATGTCTCTGGATGATGGGAAAGTGGTCTCTGGGTTTTATTACTCTTAGAATATAAGCAAATGGCTCTAGGGGAGATAAATCTCTAAATCTTATCCAGAGCAATTTACTTTCTCTAACTTTCAAAGCATGTTTACCGTTCAACTATAAAGTCTAGGCTGTGCAGAAATATGAAAATATTCATGGAACATTGCCTGCCAACAATTGTTTAAGTCAAATGGTAAAATGGCACCGTAAGTTATACATGTGTGTATAAAACCAGCAGTCTGGTTTACCTCTTCCTGTCCCCCATACTACTCCTAAGAAATAAATGTTAAATTTTTAACTCTTCTAGTTGTTGTTTTTTCCAAGTTGTTTTTTTCTGATATTTACCTCCAAGTCTCTCTATATATCCCACATTTCTTGATATAATAACTTTATCCATTACCTCCTGACTTCTTATTATAGTAGATCGAGACAATCAATACTCTTACATGCTCCTCCACCCTGCCCCTCACCTTGTATTTCCTCTTTCTTCTGGATAAAGCTATATCATAATTTGGGTAAAATAAATATTCAGTGTTTTCATGTCTATAACTCTAAGAATAGTATTCACTGGTCAGTCAAATACAGATGGTCCCCAACTTACGATCATTCGACTTATGATTTTTCAACTTTATGATGATGTGAAAGCGGTACACATTCAGTAGAAGCTATACTTGAATTTTGATCTCTTCGTCAGCTAGCAATAGCAGTACAGCGCTCTCTTTGGATGCTGGGCAGCAGTGAGCCGGAGCGCCCAGTCAGCCATGTGACCATGCAAAGGTACACAGCTGATACACTGACAACCATTCTGCACCTATACAACTGTTCTGTTTGGCATTTGTAGTACAGTATTCACTAAATTATATGAGATCTTCAACACTTTATTAGAAAATAGGCTTCATGTCAAACGAATTTGCCCAACTCTAGGCTAATGTAAGTTTCTGTGAGCACAGTTAAGGTAGACTAGGCTAAGCTATGATGTTTGGTAAGTTGGGTGTATTAGATGCATTTTCAACTCATAATATTTTCAACTTATGATGGGTTTATCAGGATGCAACTCCACCATTAAAGTTAAGGAAGATCTACACTGTACTGTGATTATATTTTCTTTCTTGCATTACTTTTGAATTTTTTGAAGATTATTTCCTCAATTACTCCTTTTCCTTATCTTTCTAAATATTTACCTTTCACCTTTTAAAGTCTTATTAAGACATAATTGGTATACAGTAATTTGTACATTAAGTGTATAATTTGATTAGCTTTGACATATGTATCACAGACCTATGAAATGAGGCCACAAAAAAGATAATGAACATACCCATGAACTCCCTAGTATCGTTTACCACCCCCCTTTAATCCCTTCCTCCCTCCCATCATTCCCTTCTCTACGTCTCAGGAAATTACTAATCTACTTTCTGTCACTATAGATTGAATTTCATTTTCTAGAATTGTATAAATGGAATTTTAAAATCTGTACTTTTTTTTGGTCTGGTTTTTGTCACTTAGTATAATTATGTTATGATTTATCTAACATAGGGTTAGAAGGGTTGCATGTAGTAACCCTTCATTCCTTTTATTGTGGAGTAGTATTCCAGTTTCTCCAAAAACTTCAGAATATTTGATTTATTCAGTAACCATTCCAGTAGGTATGCTGTGGTTTCTTTGTGATTAATATGTATTTTATTAATGACTAATGATGCTGAGCATCTTCTCATGGGCTATTTGGTATCCATATATATTTGCTGGTAAACTATTTAAATCTTTTGTCCATTTGAAAATTTTTTAAATTACTGAGTTTTTAAAGTTATTTATAGGGTGCCTGGGTGGCTCAGTGGGTTAAAGCCTCTGCCTTCGGCTCAGGTCATGATCTCAGGGTCCTGGGATCAAGGCCCGCATCGGACTCTCTGCTCGGCGGGGAGCTTGCTTCTTCCTCTCTCTCTGCCTGCTTGTAATCTCTCTCTCTCTGTCAAATAAATAAAATCTTAAAAAAAGTTAAAAAAATAAAGTTATTTATATATTGTGGTTACAAGTCCCTTATCAGATTAGTAATTTGCAAATATTATTTTGTGATTTGTAAGTATTATCTTCCAATCTGTGGTTCATCTTTTCACTTTCTTAAAGTGTTTTTCAAAGAAGAGAAGACCTTAGTTTTGGTAAAATCTATTGTACCAACTTTCACTTTTTGGATTGTAGTTTTGGTATTGCATCTGAGAATTCTTTGCATAACACAGAATCACAAAGATTTTCTTCTATTGTTTTTTCTAAAGTTTCTATAGTTAACACTTAAGTTTATTATCCATCTTGAGCTTTTTTTAACATGGTAGTTTTTTTTATATACAGATATCCAATTATTCAAGCACCAGTTGTTGAAAAGATGTTCATCAATGAGTTCATTTCACCTTTGTTGAAAATCAGTTACCCATATGTGTATGGATCTATTTTTTGGCTCCATTCTTTTCCATTGATCTAGTAATCTAACTTTGTGAAAATGCCATGCGTTCTTGTTACTGTATCTTTATAGTAAGTCTTAAAGTTAGACATTGTAATGCCCATTTGCACTTTGGCAAGTCTCTGGAATTTTCTTATTTGGGTGTTGCTTGCTTCCATTTACCCTGGTCCCAAGGGTAGGACGGTTGCAACTCATAATTTTTGAAGATTCTGATATCAGGATGACAGACCAGAGGATCTGTTGCCCATATGTAGCAGTTCTCCTCCAAGTGTGGCCTGTGGACCACACATATCAAAAACAAACTTGAAGTGTGTGTGTGTATGTGTATGTGAGTTACTATTTATATTCCTATGGTCATGCCTGATCTATTGACTCAGAATCTCTAGTTGTGAGGAACCAAGAATCTGCATATTTGATAAGTTTTCTGAGTGATACTTATGGACACTAAAATTTGATAATCATTTAGACAGTGGTGCCTGAAAAAAAGTCTTTTCTTGGTCATTTTTCATATTACACAGATGAGTGAAACAGATATAATTATTCAGGTAGAAAGCAAGAAACCATTTTAATTTACCTGGTCATTCATTTATTCATTTACTTTTTCATTCATTCATTTATTTACTACAAACAGGTGACAAAGACTAAAACATAAACAGCTTGAAGAATTTGTGGAATCTATTTTCACAGACAGGATGGATATGTTCTTAGGTATTATTTGTGGCTGTCAGATGATCAATCAGCTGCTGATGCTTTCAGCAGTCAAGGAACAGAGAAACACTGGTGCTGGCAGGGATGCCTATAGGCATCTCCACCCCCAGGCTTTTTGCAGATTTCTTTTAAACAATCCCAGGCTAAAGGAAAGCTAACTTACTCTTAAGCCTATTTAGGACAAGAGATTTCATAGCCTCCTTAACATATTAGATCTAGTGCTTAGTGCTACTTTTCCTACTACAAGTTCCTGAGTGTCAACAATATATACAGATTCCTACCAGGGAAAAAGCAGGGCTGGCCTGGGGCAAATCTATGGTGCCCACTTGAGAAATATTAAGAAGCTGATGAGGCTGGTTTCCCTGTTCTTACTCTGGTTTCCATCACTGCTATCTGCAAACCAACATCATAATATGTTTTTGTTTTTGTTTCTGTTTTGTTTTGTTTGTTTCATTGACCCCCCCTAACTCCAAATCTGGGTTAAGGAAATGGTTTTGGAAACTCATTCATGCCAATGCCATATGCATAGAGCCTTATACTGTAGAAATGAAGCATTGAACTTCAGACATTAGAGCTGAGTAAGGTAGGTATTTTGGCGGATCCTCTCCTGCATTCCTGAAATCACTTGATAGAGGCAGTTTGTTATTTTGCCTTCTCACTAAGCAGTTTTGGAGATGTATGATGAAAACTTTCAAGAGGGGCCATGATTGTGAGTAGTCACACACACAGACACACAAATGACTGTGTGTGTTGCAGAATAGACATCACATCTACTTGGTTTGTAAGAAAGAGGATTTAGGGATCAAAAGAAACTTTACTCACAAGGAACAGACCATGTTCAAGTTGGCAGGGGTCTTAATATATTGGCCTCATTTTACAGGCAGGGAGGCTGAGGTCCAGGGAAGTGAAATGACATGTGCTAAGTCACATAGATAAGTAGTAAGTATCTGTAATGTGAAAATCAGGTATAGCAGCCTCTGCATTACTCGGCTAAAATAATTATCACAAGCTTACTAATAACCCAGAACAAGTAAAGAGCATGCTAAATACCTTCTTGTCTCATAATTATGGCAAGAACTCTGCAGTACAAATGCAAGCTCCTCTGAGCCCAGTTCTTTGTGGGAAGAGGCAGAATATAAATAAATAAGCAAGTAAGCAAGTAACCTCCAACTTACAGTGCTAATAATGAAGAGTTTTAATTTTTTTTTTAAATGAGTGCATCCCTAGGGGTATCTATGTATATTACCTTATATTGTATACTGACTGGAAAATGATCCACAGTCTCTCAGAAGACCCATTCCCTTGATTAGTGGTAAGTTAGGTTAGTTAATTAAGGTTACTTTAATACTAATTATTCAAGGCTTTAATTATGCTTTCAGGGCAAGAATGTAGGAATGCTATGGCTCTTAGTGACCCAGTTAACCAAAGTGATAGGATTTCTTGTCTTCCATCTAACAGTGATTTGTGATAAAGAGCAGAGGGAGTAGAGCTAATCCTAATGGGATTATAGGAGCATTCTTAAACCAGAGTCTACCAGAGAACTGCCCCAACCAGAGAACTGCCCCAGGACCTAAGATAAAAAAGTATCCTCTATAGCTTCTGGAATATCCCTGTGGGGAGAAAGGCCAAGGGGCTAAGGTGCAATTGACTTTGTCATGGAGAGCTCCAAAGAAATTGCACCACAGATCAGTAGATAAATGGATCATAGAATCTAAGAAATAAGTGAGGGCCTTTAGTTACAGGAGGGGGTGTCATGAGAAATAAATAGAAAACTAAGTGGGAAAAGCCTTTTCCCAGTCATGGCAATGTATTTCACTTATTAAGTGTCCTCTATATGCCTGGCTGTTAGTCTAAGTCTACAGGAAGTTATATTCTGGTGGGACAGATAGGTTTGCAGACAGATCAAATATGCGGCAACATACTGCATGTCCTATCTGCAAATCTGTCTGTCCCACCAGAGACTGTATGCAGGCTGGAATGCATCCTGTTGTTCACCAAATTCAGCATGAAAATGGGCTTAGATTCTGGACAGCACCAGTATTTAGTTCTGAAGTCCCTGGTTTCTCTTAGTGTAGTGAGAACAAAGCCATTCTAACTTGCCTAGGCTTAGAAGAATTTTTGACTTGGGTGGTACTCTTTTGGAGTGGGGATAGGAAATTTGCCAATTTAAGCCTGATTCAAAGGACTAAATTTGCAGTAGCTGTTGGATTTGTAGTGTTTGTAGTTTTAATAGATTATATGCATTGTCAGTATTTATAAAATACTTTGCATTCCCCATTCAGTAAAGCTGTTTCCCTCTACTATAAACATGGTAGTAGGATAATTTATGAATTTTCCTTTCTATATATGAAGGCTTTATAATTCCCTGTCAGAGGTTCTTTTGTATTGTGGACACAAGAAAAGTTACTTTGTTTTTAAAAAGTCCAACCTAAATGAAGAGACTTTGCTGGATCTTCCCTGAAGAGGGAAGAAATATAGATGGAGTTGAAAGTGGGGCGTGGCTTAAAAGTAGAAGCACCCTCAGGCGCCTGGGTGGCTCAGTCGGTTAAGTGTCTGCCTTTGGCTCAGGTCATGATCTCAGGGTCCTGGGATCAAGTAACACGTTGGGCTGTGTCTCCCTCTCCCTCTGCTGCTTCCCCTGCTTGTGTGTGCTCTCTCTCTCAAATTAATAAATAAAATCTTAAATAGTAGAAGCACCACTCTGGAGTAGGGAAGGGCCAAGGGGAGGTCAGGTCTGGACTTGACACTCTCTAGAATTACATACAGTGCCTGTCTAGGATGGTAGTAGAGAATCTGAGGAGAGTCACTGACTGGTGCTTCCAGAAATGTGGATGCTTTGTGCTTGACAGACATGAATTGGAGCCCCAATTGTCAAGAGATGTTGCTGTCTTAAACAATAAGCAAATGGGCAGCAAACCTTCTGAGCAGGAAACCAGAAGGTCCTCTGGGAGTTTGGCCACACAGAATCCCACAGTCTTTGTGTAGCAGCCTCAGTGATAAGGAAGATAAAATTTTTTGCCAGTGGGAACTCCAAGTATAAAATTCATTTTAGAAAATTATGAGCAAATGTGACATGACTACTGTGTTGTGGCTTACACATTCTCACACCTTGCCACATCTGTGTTCTGTATTAAGCAAGTTCAATCTTTGGTCCTGAATCAGAGACATGTTCTCAGCAGACTCAATTCTGGGTGCTTGGCATTCTTGACACTTTAGTGCATAAAGCTCCCCTCCATTATTACTGGAAATATCTCCTTTATAATCTGGATATCTGGTCATGGATATGCTTAGACCAGTATTAGATATAACATGGAGACATTTCGTATATCTTTTGAACATTCACAAATTCATCTCTACCTGCTTATTTTCTAGTACAATCCATGGCTTCATCTAGTTAGTATTCAACCTCAGAAGCCGTCTGTTAATACTAGAAGAAAAGCAGGATGCTTTGGACTTCCTGAGGGATCTGTGTCTGTATAGGTTTGCTATCATATATTTTTGTGTTATATGGATAATTTAAAAGATTTTCAAGAATAATTGAATTCCTGTATGAGTGCTAGCAGTTCTGGAGTGGAGTCCTTTGGGTTTTCCACATAAAGTATCATATCATCTGCAAAGAGTGAGAGTTTGACCTCTTCCTTGCCGATTTGGATGCCTTTTATTTCTTTTTGTTGTCTGATTGCTGAGGCTAGGACTTCTAGTACTATGTTGAATAGCAGTGGTGATAGTGGACAGCCTTGCCGTGTTCCTGACTTTAGGGGAAAAGTTCTCAGTTTTTCTCCATTGAGAATGATATTCGCTGTGGGTTTTTGTAGATGGCTTTGGGGAAGGAGACAAACCATAAGAGACTCCTAATCTCACAAAACAAACTGAGGGTTACTGGGGGGTGGGAGGGTAGGGATAGGGTGGATGGGTTATGGATATTGGGGAGGGTTTGTGCTTTGGTAAATGCTGTGAAAGATGTAAGCCTGATGATTCACAGACCTGTACCCCTTGGGCAAAGAATAAAAATAAAATAAAAAAATAAAAAAAATAATAAAAAAAGTNATGATTCACAGACCTGTACCCCTTGGGCAAAGAATAAAAATAAAATAAAAAAATAAAAATAATAATAAAAAAAGTANAAAGAATAAAAATAAAATAAAAAAATAAAAAAAATAATAAAAAAAGTAAAAAAAAAAGAATAATTGAAATTTTGCCCTTTTTTGACTCTAGAAACTAGTCTCTTAGGAAGATCCTTTGCCATTATATATATATATATTTCTCAAATGACATAAATATTGTTCATTAAATTAAAAAATGTGAATTTTTCTATCTCTACCCAGATATTACTATAATCAGAAAAGAAGATGCTACAGGAGTTCAAAGATCAAGGATGTTATGCATCTTCAAGGAAAGGCATGTAGGATATTTAGGAGCTATTTAAATGATAGGTTAGGGAAGCAAAAGAAAGAAAAATAACAATGCAGATTTGACAAGTGTTTTTCTGGCTTCAGGCCTCTGTCCTTTTGGCTTGGTACCTCCTGCAGTTCATTCTATTGAGGAACATTCCCCTATTAAGGAGAATGTTAACATTACCTAACAAATAACACTTCCATAGAAGGTTGTGGGACCTCGATTTGCTTCCTCAAGGCTCCCCTCCTGTTTTCCAGAACTGCTCTCACTACTTTAGACACACACAATTTTCTGATGTCTCCTCAATTTAATTCTGTAACCATGACCTCTCTCCTGACCTCTAGAATTTTTATCCAATTGCCTGCCTGACAAATCACTAGAATTTTAATAGGGCATGAAATTAATATCTCATTGCTCCCCTGACCCCAACACACACATGTTCTTAGTTCTCCCCTTTTCAAGAGTCATTTCTCTCAAAGTTGTTCTAGCTAGAGACCATGCAGTGTTTTCTAATTCTGCTCTCTTCTTCACCTTAATAATGTGCCAGCAAATCCTGTCCATTATACCTGCAAAAATACATTCCAAGTCAGCCACATGTCCCCCCTTTTCCACGGCTATTTTCCTTGTCTGAGCACCCACTATTACTTGCCTGAAATACTGTAATAGCCTCTAAACCTATCTCTCTGTTGCCCCTCCCCTCTACCTTCCACTCTGCAGAGCAGCTATGGTGAAGCTTTAAAAACAAAATTCAGATCATGTCAATTCCTAGCTAAAACCTTCAATAGCTTCCCATTACACACAGAATACGTCTAAACTGCTGAGCAGGTTCTAAAACTTCCTACACGACTCAATACCTGTTTATCTCCACAAATTATCTCTTACTGCTCTCACTGCTCACTGTGGTTTCCACAGTGATATTCTTTCAGGTCTTTGAAATGCCAAGCTTATTACTCTCCTAAGGCCTCTGCACCAGCTATTTGTTCTACTTGGAATGTTCTTCTCCCAGGATCTTACGTGGCCGATTCTTTTATGTTTTTCAGGTCTCAGTGCATCACCTCAACAAAACCTTACCTTATCCCCAACTCAATTACATTAGCTCATTTTGTTTTTTCATTGCACTTATTGATACCTGCAATGGACTTTTCCTTTCATTATGGACTTGTTTACTACCTATCTTCACCTACCTTATCTTGTTCTCTTCCATGTCCTCAGCGTCTGGTGCCATGAGTGTACACAGCAGACTCTCATGAATAAGGGTTAAATTAATGCATGAAAGTCCCTACAGTGTATCTTATTTGGGTTCATTAACACATTTTTAAAAACTATCTGTGGCAATCACCACCTTCCTCTTGCTTCAGTCCCTCTCAGGGATACCCTTGGCTGAAAACTCTTCTTGGCCTATAGCTATATGGGATGGATTTTTGTGGCCCATCTCTTTCTCCCTCTACCCTCTACCCCTTACCACAGGGAGGCAGGCAATGGACACTTCTAGCATTGCCATTTCAAAGCTGCTTCTATCTTTCTGGAGTTAGGTCGACAAATCCATATAGGCCATGGAGCTTTTGCCATACAACCCTAAGGAAAATTCCTTTTGTTTTTCATGGATGTGGTCAAACAATCTGTGAGTCATAATTTTAGTGGTCCACAGGACTTTCAATGAAATAAAGTTTTGTAGGGGTGCCTGGGTGACTCAGTGGGTTAAGCCTCTGCCTTCGGCTCAGGTCATGATCTCAGGGTCCTGGGACTGAGCCTTGCATTGGGCTCTCTGCTCAGCAGGGAGCCTGTTTCCCCCTCTCCCTCTGCCTGCCTCTCTGCCTACTTATGATCTCTCTCTGTCAAGTAAATAAAAAATCTTAAAAAAAATTTTTTTTTTTATATTTTTTTCAATCTTTATTCCCAAGGATTTAGACAGGACTTTAGGGTAGTGGTTGACTAGCTGGGTGGGGATGTGGGTGTGTGTGGAGGTGGAGGAGGTAATCTGAGAAATAGACCCAGGGCTGTGTGTATAGCATCACTTCCCACAAAACTGGATTGGATCAGTGTTTGGGTCTGACACTTACAAGGCACCTGGCTCCTCATGCAAAGGGGTTCTACAGAGCTTTTCCCTCCAAGCTGCCAGTCTTGCCTGGAGATAGCTGGATCTTGCCATAAACCATTTAAGCTCCAGCTGTGATCTCTAGTTCTATGCCAAAGTACTATTATAATACTGACCACAGGACTAACCACAGGATTAACCATGCTTAAGGAGTTAGATGAGATTTCATGAGGGAGATGATACTTCAGCTTGTTTCAAAGTTTAGGTTGGAGAATTTGAGGTAGGGAACTGAAGAATTTCAGAGAGGGAAGTAAAGGCAGAGGGCCTGGGATATGCAAAGGCACAGAATGATATAATTAGGAACTTAAGGGAAATTTAGTAGGATGAAAATGTAAGCAGAGGAGGTAGAATTGGAAGAGATGGAGCTGGTAAAGGAAGCTGGCATCAGATTGTGAAGGTCTTGTGGGCCATTCTGAGGAATTTAGATTTTAACACACAGGTGATTATTACTGAATAAATTCTTAAGCAGGGTACTGAAGTGATAAAAAAAGGTCTGCTTATTTGTTTTTAATGAAAACAATGTTAATAAAGTGGAATGGGAGAGATCTCTGGTAAAGACATCAGAGAAAGGTTGGGCAGGGGTCAGGCAAAAGAAGGTATAAGACTGGACTAAAAGGATGGTGGTGAGGGAAGAGTAAGACTTAACAGGAATTTCAGAAATAGAATAGAGCTTACAATGACTCTGAAGAATCATGAAAAATAGTTTCAAGAATGATTACTCAAATTTGTTCTGGGGAAATTGAGGGGATTATAATGACTTCAATCAAGATCAATCAATTCAAGAAGAAAAAGAACAGAGATGGAAAGAAGGAATGATTTCTTGGGCTGAAATAATATGGCCCAGAAGAAAAATTTTGTGTCATAGATACTGTATTTAAGGCTAGAGTTGTAGTCCTAGCAGGGTTGGGAGACCTGCCTCCTGTTGATATTGTTGATGGAAGTGAGGGGTAATATGACAGACGTGGCAATATTAACAGTTTGTTCTAAGGATTTTGATCCATATTGAAAAGGTAAGTGATCCTCAAAGAGTCACTGATCCTTGTCTGACATTTACCCATTCTCTGCAACTTCCATTAGCAGTCTGTTGGCATTCCCATGCTGATGCATACAGACCTCTTTGCCTTTTCAGTCTCATTGCACAAACACTAAATCACTGTCTGTATTCTGGGAAGGAGAAACCAATATTTTGTTTTTTGATTTTTAAAATTCTGTTGTATTTGAAGCAGAGAGGGGTTAGAATACAGAACCAAGAGCCAAAGAGTTTTGCTGCTTTTCCTGGTTCCTCAAGTTAGGTAGCTTTTTTCCCTCCCTTCCTTCTTCTCTTGCTTCCTCCCTTCCTTTTGTTAAATTTTGGTTTCCTCACCTATAAAATGGGGGATGGGTGCTGGTGGTGGCAGTAACATTTTGGCTGCCTAGCAGAAACAAAATGTAATGATCAAGAGGAATGGTGGCTATAAAGATTCAGTGAAACTCTCCTGGATTGCTATGTACTTAAAGCACAGTAGCAGCGAGTATTTATCCAATGGAATTATCTGGTGCGTTGTGCAGAATGCTTCATGGTGCCTCGATAAGAGGGCCACCTTTCCATTCCAGTCAGTTGTGTGTGAAATAGGAGAGTCACTGACTCTCTGGAGCACATTGACTCAAATACAATGGAGCTCTCACTGGAGCACACTGACCCAAGTACAAGCCCTAGGATAGCTACTTATTGGTGGTATGATCCTAGATAAGTACTGGAACTCCTTAAACCTATTATCAACAAAAAGGAGATAGTCATGCTTCCTTGTCAACGTTGATATGATTTGAGGATATTGATTTATTCCACCACACTTGTGTATAAGAAATGTTTTTAAAATGAAAATTAAATCTCTGAGTAGGCATTCACCAGGATGTGGAGGCAGTCATCATTCACATTTGCTCTTCTCTGCTTCTAGTCACAGATAAAGATTGCCTAAGAGTCTTAGTTGTATTTTGTGTCTGGAAAGAAGAAAAATCAACTCCTTAACCTGCTGTGGTTGCTATTTGGATGCTCACTATCCAGTCCACATGATCCACTCAAAAATGAGAGGTTCCGTTATATCTGTGTCAAGCTTGGGTGTGGGGATTTTGCTAAGGCTGGGAGCTTAGGCTTTCAGTGCTCCTAGATAAACCATTCCTTTCTGAGGTTCTGAAAGAGAACTCTTATATTTTCTGAGAAAGAAAGCTAAAAACAGTTGGGTATGGATCTTTACTATTTGCAAAATTGGCTGAAACATCCATATCCTTCCCAGACTTGGGGGATCTCCCCCTTATCGGGTTCACAATTTTTAACCTCTATCCCTCCATGCTTCTTCCACTCAACTTTGGGCATTTATCACATAATCTTCCCTCAGAGGGTCTTTACAAACAATGCTGCTATTTCTTTCCTGGGTATATGGTAAAGAGGGTGTTTATTGAAGTTAATGTTGCCATACTGAATCCCTGTTGTATGCATATAAATCATTTATCATACTGCTTGGCAAAGGATAAGTGCTTCATTAATGACAGTTATGATAGATATCTTCTGTCTCTCCTGAGCCACATTTTAGACTCCTTGAACTCTACAGTACTGCTCTGTGTCTCAGGAGGCTGACACATAGCACAAGTCATTGCTTCCCATACTCGCTAGCTCCTGGGTAGGTTCTGCCAATAGAAGAGACTAAAGAGGGAGAAGAGAGTTACACTGAGGTATTTATTCCCCTGCTCTTCCCAGCAGGATTGCAGTGAACTGGATTCCTCGCTCTCTGGAAGGCCACAGCTCCTGCCAGGTGGTCCATGCTTCATAGCCCTTTCTCTCCTGCCCTTGCTTCTTTATGCCTTAGGTATGGTAAGAGCTTCAGAGTATAGCCCCATTCCTTGATGCTTTTCCTAAACCATACCCTCTCTTTTGGTAAATAGCTCCCACCTTCATTCTTCCTAATAGCATCCTGATTTTATTCAAGCACTGGGATCTCAGGTTCTTCATGAGTCAGTTCTCAAACCTAGAGGGGTGAATGCTGAGGTCGGTCATAATTTCATTCTTATGTTAGCAAAAGACACAGACATATAAGGATGCCCTGGTCAATAAAATAGAAGAGGAATTCCCTTGGAGGCACCATGAAAAGTTTTTCTTGACTTTAAATGGGAATGTCTAATAAAAGCTTTTTTTTTTTTTTTTTTTTTGAATCTTGTTGTGTAAGGATGTGATACTTGGAGCAATTGAAGCCATTTAGTGACCATGAGCAGAATCTAAGAGAATCACAGAGAAACCTGAGATCGTGGAGTTGCAGAATTAAGTCTAGACAGTTTACTGCCAAGCTTTTGATTTGTGATATCATTAATTTTCAGTGGTTTAATGACTTCAGTTGGAGTTTTATGTTATGTGTAGCCAGAAAATCTTGACTGGTTAGTCCCAATCACTACTCACACTTGCTTACTTTTAGTGCAGAGTATTGCTGATAGAAAAATAATTTTCCAAATGTTAAGTAGCTGCTCTTTTTTCCTATTTTGCTATATATTTTAAAGTTAAGAACACAAACTAATAAAAGAACACTTAAATCTGTTTAAGGTAAAGCAGTATACATTTCTGTCTCATCTGGGAATGGCACACTTTCGAAATGAGCATTATAGAAAGTGGGAAAATCTACAGTTTCAACATATACCAAGAACAACAAAGTAACATCTATATGACTAAAGAAAAAATGTCATCATGCTTTTAAATTTTATGTGGAAATTATGGAGTCTGAAAAGAAAGCTATTTGCTTATAGGTTAAACGAAGAATGGACAACTTTGAAGACTCGGGGAACCCTTAGTAAAGGTCATTTCACCAATGACTAATTTATAATTTTCCAAGTTGTTGGGAAAGTGGCTAGCTTATTGTTAGCATGACATAATTATTTGTTTAACATATTCGCTGCATGAAAAGAGAGGTAGAAACCAGGATTAATAAGTTTTCATTCTCAAATATAGGTAAGAGGTAAGAGAGTCATACAGTGGTATTTTCCTGCAAAGACCCTATTTCTAATATGGCTTGATTCATTCAGTTAACCTCAGTGATTCAAGTATCACAGAGTGTAAAGACCATATGTCACATGACTCATCCCATTCATGGTTTATTACCAGAAACTCTATCAGCTGCCCAGAAATAACTACAGTTTTGTAAATCCTTCACCTTCTTTATGATTTCCTTCTTTCCAGTGCATTTTCCTTATGAAGAGAAAAAGCAAGGGAGAGAGAACTGGGAATGGGGTAATTGTGCTATAGACATTTAAGTCCTATCTGCTTTCTGTTTTCTTCCTCCTCATCTCTTTTTTTTCATTTTTAGGTGTCAATTCAGGAACTGTCCTCCCACAAATCTAGGCTGGGGTGGGGAGCTCGGTAGGAACAGATGTTGGGTCTAAGAAATAGCCACCCCTTCTTTTATACCTCTGATATAAGATCCTTATTGATACCAAAATAAAAACAAAGTACTACACATATTATCCAATTTTTCTGTGTAAATCCAAAAAGACATTATTATTGACTTGGTTCTATATCAAGTCAGGCAAGTTATCCACAAATAGGGTGAAGATAATAAACTCTTTGGGGCATCCGTGTACTGTACAACAATCATGCCATTCCCTAGAGCCATGGAGGAATTCATTTACCTCACATAGGTGAGCCTTTCTCTTCTACAGAGAGCATTTTGTTCATCTTAGCTCAATATAAGATCAGACCCATTGTCAGCAGTAACAATTTGTACCATGTTTTTTTCCATTGGGCTCAGACTTAAAGCATCTTTGAGTGGAAAATAAATGGCAATAGCTGTATCTCGATTTTTACAAGGGGGCAGGTGGAGAGGAAAGAAGAGGGTGAAGCTTAGAAAGATTAAGACCTTTACCTGAAGTCATAGGTCCATCCATTCAGTGATAACACAAGAAACTGAAGCCAGGACTTGGGAAAATGAGTCCACTGATTTCCTAAAATCTTCTGTTTTCTTATTTGTTACAGGTAAATGACAATCCTTGCCTCACTATAACTCACACAAAGACAGTTAAGAGCCCCTTGGCATTTGGAAATAATTTTATTTTTGATGAATTTGGAGACTGGCTTTGGCTGGCTCTCTATTAATGTTAGAGAAAAAGTCAAAGAACATTATTTTTCTATTAAAGCAAAGATTTCTACATTAACTCTGAACTTTAGGACACCACATAGAGCTGAAAATAGAAGTTGGAGTGACAGTGACACAGAAATGAATTGAAATTGCCACTGACAATAAAGCGGGAAGCAGTGGTAGGCAGTAAAGTCTTGTCCCTGAAATTTTTACAGCATTGCCAATGCTGGAGGGGACAGTAATTTAAGACAGTTATGGACCTAAAAAAAAAAAAACCAAAAAGAAAGAAATAATGTTGAAGTCAGACCCAGTCTGTATGGGATGGTTATTATTTAGTTTAAAACTGTGCAGGATGCATTTATGACTTTGGTAAAAGAGGAAGGCTGACCTTGATGCAGTGAAAATTTGAAATGGGATTGGAGGTCCTTGTTCTTGGATTGCTACTACAGATAGGGGAGCCACGTTAAAAGAATGTCCTGTCACTAAGCAGACATATGTGTATGCAATACCATCCACTCAGGGTTTAGAACCAGCAGACACTCGCATTTTAGGGATATGTTTGAAAAGCTCTAAGAAGCCAGAAGTGGTACTCTGAGAGCATATATGCATACCTTCCTGGTCTTACTGAGAGAGGTATCCTAGTCCATCAGGGAACACGGCATTACACAGGAAGTAGGCTGTAGAATAAAGGATCAGAGTATCAAAACACCACATGTATATCCAGGTTCCAGCTCTCTCACTTACTGTCTGTGTTATCCTGGGCAAGTTATAGTCCTTCTGTGATTTTCAACTGTGCCATCTACAATAGGGGATCTTAATTATATTTGGTTTATAACACTGGGGTGTAAATAAAAGAAAGTGAGGTTATACTATGTATCAAGCATTATATAAATGTTAAAAATTGCTCCCACTAGATTGGACTCATTTAAGAAAGAGAATGTAGGTTTTTCCCCTTCTAAATATTAACTGGCTACTTGTATGTAGGCGTTTGGTATCAGTTACTATCAGAGACTTGGACAAAATTGCAAAGGAGGCAAAATTTGAATCTTCCTAATTTCCATGTGAATACCTTTTCTCCTCAGTTCTTCTTTCCCATGTTGTCCAGAGAGCCAGGCAGAGTAGGAGGATTGAGAGTATGGTAAAGTGAGTGGGGCAAGAATAATGACATGTAGGCTCAATGTCTCAGGTGTGCAAAAATTCAAGAACTACCATAGAGTTTGAGATTTGAAAAAATAATTTTGGCTCCAACTGCAGCTTAGCCCAATTTTTATAGAGTTACTATATTATGCATTTATTGTATGATGTGGACATATTTTCATATGTCTGATATTATGTCTATGATATGGCTAGAATCTTAGAAGATCTTAAAAGGGCCTGATGGAGATGGTAAGAAAATACTTATTCACTATAATGAAACCAGAATTTGGGAGCTGAGTTATCAAAGAGAATGGGAGAAAATGTTCAGTCAAATCAATAATCTCTGATGGTGTGTGTGTGTGTGTGTGTGTGTGTGTGTGTGTGTGTGTGTGTATGCGTGTGGTGAGGGAAAAAGTGAGCAGGCACCACTCAGCAGTAACTAAGGGACATTTAAAAAATTCACATAATTCTGTCTTTTACAATAGGACATAAGGTAAGATGTGGTAAGTGACATTTCAGGCTGTGACAATTTTTGCTCCTCAGTGTATCCTCAGTTCCAGCAAAGGTACTAGCACATATTAGGCACTCAATAAATACTGAGTGAATAAATGAATGAGTGGTCTAAGTCAGGGAGTGCCCAGTGGTGCCAGAACAGGCAGGGGGAGAATAGTGTCAGAGTGTTTTAAAGCAGGTAGTATGCAGTGATTGTCTAGGAGGTCATCCTGACTGAGATGAGGCAGCAGGAGAAATTAAGTGTTCGAAGGAGCCCCTAAATAATAATAACAATATCACCAATGATGATATTATAAATTGGTTGTTTGCCAGATGTTGTAGCAGAACATTTCACTACATCCATTATTACATTTCATTATCATATTAGCTCTGTAATGCAGGCACTATTGCCATAGCCATTTTATGGACAAAACCTTAAAGAAGTCAAGTTAGTTGCCTAAGGTCAGGCATGCGACAGAACTGAGACTTAAGCTCAGGTTGGTGAGACTTCAGAACTGAGAGTTCTTAATACCTACAAAATAGAACCTTCAAGGGATTCAGGAAGAGAAAAAGAGCCTCTGTTGGAGACAGCTAGGATGGAATCGTAGTTATTAAGGCAGGAAACTGATCTGAAGGGCTGGTAACAGAAATCTATTTTCTTGAATAGGAGGTTAAAGTGGAGATTGAGTTGTAGGAGCAAGAAAGGAGCTGTTTTCTTGAAGTGGGACACAGGACCTAGGTCATGCTTGCTTCCAAAGCTCAGACTGGTGGTGTCAGGTAGAAAACAGAGCCACCAGCTGTAGAGACAGACAAGCACTGGATCTCATAGTCAGCACATGTACGCTTATTCACGCTGTGAATATTCTCCACCATACTTGAATCTGTTCTTTCCAATTCTAGTCCCCTCTCCCCCCTTATAGAGAAGTCTTTCTCTGAACAGATCTAGATCAGTAGTTCTCAGCTGTAACTGCTCATTAGAAGCACCTAAGGAGCACAAGACACTATCCATGTGTGGACTTTACCTCACACCAACAAAATCAGTCCCTGGAGATGAAACGCTGACATTACCATTTCTTAAAAGTTCCCCAGTTGATTCTAATGCGTGGCCAAGGCTGAGAACCACTGATGCAGATTAACATTTCAGATTAAGTTAACCATTATTAATATAAATTGGCTTATGGTTCTTAGGTGACACATATGTATGTTATTTGTACATTTATTTTCACTTTTAAATATTTTTGAATTATAAAGATATATTCTTTTTAAAAAAGATTTTATTTATTTATTTGAGAGCAAGAGAGAGAGAGAGACAGCAAGTGCACAGCAGGCAGAGATGTAGAGGGAGAGGGAAAAGCAGGGAGCCCAATGCAGGCTCAGTCCCAGGACCTTGGGGTCATGACCTGAACCAAAGGCAGATGCTTAATTGACTGAGCCACCCAGGTGCCCTGGTAAAATACATCTATAATAGGAAATTTTAAAGGGTAAAAATATGAGAAAATTCGAATAATCTATGATAAAGTTCATTTTAGTAACATGTAATGAACTGAATTTTAATTCAATTTAATAGAAGGAGAACAAGTGAAGCCCAAAGATTTGCTGAACTGCAAGTAAATATTTCTTCAAAAGAAAAATACTTATCATTTCCCTGGCAATCTGATGGAAACCAGAAAGACTCAGTACAACAGCTAAAAGTGCAAGCTAAAAGCTTTTTGGAATGCACTGAAGAGTGTCTGAGAAAGTGCCAGAAATAAGAGAGCTGAAAGAACATTTATAGGCTAGTGTTAATTCTAAGGCTGTAGTTAGGCCAGGGTTGGGTGGTAATGGCTCAACTTCTAATGAAAAAACGGTGCTATATATGTCCAAGATGAGTCTTGGAACTGAGGCCCCTAATAAAGAAAGGTACATGAAAGTGCTTTACCCTCAGTGAAAAAGTTAAGTTAGGAAGGAAAAAAAAAAAAAAGTAAGTTGTCTATATTAGTCTGGGCACAAGGTAGAAGAAAGTTCTTTTCTGATGATTTGTATCACAGACTTAGTACATTGAACACAGTTTATGTGCCTTCTCAAATTTGTTTGGCCTCTCACCTCTGTGGAGCCCTCAGCTGCTTCATCATGGAGACCCCCAGCTGTGGCCTCTGTTGGATCAGCTGCAGATGCCACCATCTTATCTGTTAGCATCTATAACGGTTTCTGTGCTTTCCATGAAAGCTGTAGAAGTTCTGGAGACCAGGCCCAACTCAATTGCACTCAAGAAGACACTCTAGCTCCTCCACCCACTTATGGATTCAAATAAAGTACCATGCTGCATTGTTTGGGAAATTCAAGTTAAAAAATGATCATAATTTGAGTATTGGTTTATAACACTCTGGCAACTTTAGTAGAGGCAAGAACAAATCTCTTAAAAGAAGAGACCATAACCCAAATCTTGTAAGATTCCCACAGATAAACCATGCAAGACGTAAGTCTACAATTAAAAACATAACAAGCAACACACACACACACACAAGCCAAAATAGGACATTTTTTTGTATTTTTTTTGCATAATTCTCTTTTTTTCCTCATGAATGATGAGAAAAAGAATAGAAAAGAATACCCAGCATATGTGTCCTATAAGAACTCCACATAATGAGAATATCAGGTGGTAAATATAAAATTTTGGGACCTCTCCATCCTGACCCAAAGGAGATTCTACAGGAAGAATTTAAATGCAGTAGTTTATGTAGGAGATGGTCCCAGGTTATACCAGTAGGAGATTAGGAAATTAGATAGAAAAGGGAAAAAAGTTTGTAGACAAAATGTTACAAAACCAGTTTCTATTTTGGGCAATTGGATCCCAGTATCACTAGGAACTTTGCTAGAAAGGATAGAACATACCTCAGTGTTATCCCAAATGGGAGACAAGGAAGCTGATTTAGACATTGACTTATCATCCATCATTGGATGAAGGATGCTTCTGGGAACATTAACTCTCCCAGCCTTTGGATTTGCCTTGTGCCATGGGGCTGAGCATGCTCGTGGGGTCAGGAAAAATCAATCAGGCAGAGCACTGCAGGCATCCAGTAATAGACTTTGAGTTATAGAGGTGAATGTCAAAGGGTTATGAGCAGGAATATCAGAATATGACTGCTCAGCCTATTTAAAGAAATAAAGGCTGAAATAAAAATATTTTTAAAAAGCATGGTACTATTAGGAAAATAGATGACCAACAGAATTTTAAAATAAGCTAAATAGAACTTTGAGGAAAAAAATCCAGATATCAAAGTCTGAGTGGATGAGTTAGATAAATTAGAGAGAGCTAAAAAGAGATTCAGTAAAATCAAATAAATATTAAAAAAATTATACAGAATGCAATGCAAAGGTAGAAAATATGAAAGAGGTTAAGAAATATCAAGTTCAGAATGAAAAGTTTTAAAATATATTTAAATGTAATCCAAAATAAATGAACAGAGAAAATGGAATAGAGGAAGTATTCCAAGAGATAGTGGCTGAGAACTTTACAGAATTATTAAAAGATATAAAACTGCAGAGTTGAGAATCTTCCCCAGGTCTCACATAGAAATAACAAGAAATCCACTGAACACACAATTAGGCATATTCCAGGAAATGCATAACACTGGAGACAAGCAGAATTGTTAAAAGTAATTGGAGAGAAAAGAAAAACTAGAGCAGATTTTTCAAAAATGAGAAAGGACAGATGTATACTACTTTTAAAATGTTTAGAGAACTTGCTGTTTACCTAAAATTAAATTTCCCGCTAAATTACTATTAAAAAAACCAATGAAATCAAGATGTTTTCAGACAAACGAAAATGAGATTTTACCACCAACAGAGTTTGTCATACCTCACCAGACTTTTCCAAAAGACTTCAAGAAGACGGGGATAGACACCAGAAAAGATTTCTTCGATTAAAGTTTAAAGTTAGGGAACTGGTGCTTGCAGGTCAAATGTGGCCTGCAGCCAGAATTTGTAAGGCCTGAGAGTTAAGAGCATTGCTTTTTTAATAGACTTTATATTTTATAACAGTTTTAAGTTTACAGAAAAATTGAGCAATAGTACAAAGAGTTCCCATATACACTCTTCCCCACCTTCACTCTAGTTTCCTCTATTATTAACATCTTACATTAATGTGTTACATCTGTTAAGAATGATAAACCAAATTTGATATACTATGTATACACACACATACAAATGACCATGTATATAACCACATGAGTATATGTATGTACACATACACATTAGTAGATGCACACATACACACATATATATGTCTGTGTGTTTACCCATACATATATAAATGTGCACACACATTACACTCGTAGGTCTTCTTGTAAAATTGACTCCTTTATCATTATATTACATCCCTGTTTATGCTTGCTATAGTAGTTTCTCTTGAGGGCAGGGCTTTGTTATGAACAGAATGCTCTGGGTACATTTCAAAATGGTTACTTTTCCCTTTTTTCTTTCCAAAATAGGAGGAGAGTTTTCTCTTATCTGCGCTACTGTAAGTAGAACTCATGGAAGGATAGGCCACCCACCTAAGACTGGCCTCCTGGGAGTTTTAACTCCCAAGCTAGTCCACATTCAGTCTTCAGCAATTTATCAATTACCATTTCTGTTCTCACCTGTTATTTGTTCCAGCTCCAGGTAAGCTGTTCAGTATTGTATGAAGCCACTAACACATGGGATTTATTACAAAAGCTAAGTTTTACCCTACATAGTACATATGTAACTTTCTAGCCATTGGTAAAGGGAAAATGAATGTAAAAAACCTGATCAGTTCAAGAGCAAGCAGGAAAGAAGAAAAGAAAAGAAGCAAAAAAGAAAGCAGGATAAATATAAAACATAAAGTTGCAGAACTAACTCAAAATGTACTAGTAATCACAATAAACGTCAATAGAGTAAACATGCAAGTCAAAATACGAATATTCTCAAGTTTGGATAAATAACAAAACACACCTTAAATACCACATAAAAGTAGAAAGTTAAAGGACAAATATCTTAGGCAAACGCTAAAAAATAATTTGGTAATATATCTCTGTAAATATATAAATATAGCTATGTAAGTTTATCTCTCCTTATTAGACAAAATTGACTTTAAAGTAAAAATATTTTTGGGGGGTGAAGAATATTCAGTTTAATTAAATATTATAATATTTAATGACAGAAGGTCCAATTCTTGCAGAAAGACTAAAAAATATATAAATTTATAAGCAACCAAAATCATAGTCTTTATAAATGTGTATATATTTATATAGGTAATATATATATATATATATATATATATATATATATATATATATATATATATATATATTTATATATTTTTTATTTCTTTATAATATATATTACATACATTATANTATTTGAAGATTTTATTTATTCATTTGACAGAGAGAGAGAGATCACAAGTAGGCAGAGAGGCAGGCAGAGAGAGAGGAGGAAGCAGGCTCCCCACTGAGCAGGTAGCCGGATGCGGGCCTAGATCCCAGGACCCTGAGATCATGACCTGAGCCGAAGGCAGAGGCTTTAACCCACTGAGCCATCCAGGTGCCCAATAGGTAATATATTTTTAATACACATATAGCAAAACTGACAGAATTGTAGAGTAAAATTATAAGTTAACATGCATAATAGGCAATTTTTAACTCATTCATAGTACTTGATAGAGAAAGAAGACAAAACACTAGGAAAGACATGGAGGATTTGAACAACAAAATTAGTTAAGTCTGATATAACAGGCACATATACAGCTCTATATCCAACAATTAGAGAATGTATACATAGAGCTTTTATTAGAACTTAACACATTCTATACTATTAAGCAGCTATTAAAAAGAGTCAAAGAATTGTTATTAAGCAGGTAATTTTTTTTCTGTTAAAATGTACCTAGTTTAGAAATCATTAAAAATGCTAATTTAAAAATTGATTTGGAAATTATAATAAAAGACACTTCCAAATAATCTTTGGGTCTAAATACAAATAGCCATGGATATCAGAAAATGTTTAGGACTGAAAATTGATGAAAACATTACATTTTAAAATTTAGGGGATGTAGGTAGAGCATTACTTAAAATAATTTTTTAACATCCTGTGATTTACAAAGTTTGAAAACTGATAATCTAAGTTTCCAAATTAAAGGAGTTATAAAAAGAACAACAGAATAAACTCAAAGTTTATTTGAGTTTATTCATATAAACTCAGTTTATTATAGAAACTCAAATTTAAATAGTGAATATAGTAAGAGGAGAAATTAATTAAATAGAAAAAAAGATAAGAGACGATCCATGAAGCCAAACACTTTTTGAAAAGTCTAATAAAATAGAAACCCCCTGGCAAGACTGAGCAAGAAAATGAGAGAGGGAGAAAAGAATCCATTAAAGAAAAATATTGACAGTGAAAAGAGTAGTGTCATAACCCCAGAAACATACGTTTTTTTAAAGAAGATACTATAAACAATTTTTTAAGTCATTAAATTTGAAAACTTAAGACAAATATTCAATTTTCTAGAGAAATTAACTAGCCAATAGTAATTCAAGAAGAGAGTAAAAGCTTCAATAATCCTTAATTATTAAAGAAAATGGAATTACGGTTAACATCTAAGCCTCACCCTCCCAGCGCCATCAAACCCAGCAATATGAGCCCTTGAAATAAGACAAAATTCCAATTAAAATCTCAAAAGGTTTTTCTTTCTTTTTTTGTTTTACCTCTACAGAACTTGACAAGATGATTATATAATGTATGGAAGTGCAAAGGGCTTAAATAGCCAAGATAATTTTGAATAAAAAAAATGTAAGGAGACCTCCTTACCATATACAAATACTTATTATTATAAATAATATAAAGCTCTGAACAACAAAAGCATTGTGCATTGTTCTAGGAAAGATAAACAGACAAATGGAACTGAACAGAGAATTGAAATAGATCAATGCACAGATGGAAACCTGATATATGGCAGAGGTGGCACTGCCTACCAGTGAAGGATGGACTATTGATTAGTGTTCAGACCTTTGGTTATCAATATGAAGAAAAAAAAATTGAGAAGCTCTGTCTTTAACCAAACACCATAAGTAATTCTGTGTGGATTAAAGATCTAATTGTGATAGCAATAGTTCAAAATGTTTTGGAAGAAATTATAAGAGATTATATTTACAACTTCAGAATAAGGAAAGGTGTATGTTTTAGTCAATCATTTCTTTACTTCGTAATATGAACTCAAAAATTAGGACTGCCTAAAATTTTTACTAATGTAATAATTTTATTATCAGTTTTTTCCTAAACTGGTTTTTCTATGTTCTATATACAGAGCCTTGGTGGATCACATTTATTCTGCCCTTGAGTAAAATACTATTGTTCAAAGAATCAATAACATTTCATAGCTCAAGCCAAGTAATTTTAAAACTGAATTTAAATAGGTGGAATTCTTCAAACCTCAGGTATTGTATTTTTCTCCTCTAAAGCATGGGGAAAATGAGTTTGAAATGCGCATTCAACTAATAGGGGGAAAAGAGTTGTAGCATTTACTTTTACCTTTTAAAAGAATAATATAATTTGTGCTTTATATGAGCCTATTTTTAAAAATTAAGCTCATTGAAAAACTCATATAAATGATGAATTAAAATATACTTACATCAATTCTAGATTTGGGAGAATATATTATAGAATATTTATAGCACTTATATTACTCTTAATCCTCTTGATTTAGGACCTCATTTATAAATACAAATTGAAGACTGGCATATAATATTTTTTATATCATACTTTTGCCAACAAAAACGCAGTGATTGTATATTTTAATGTAATTGTTAATAACAAATTTGACTATAATGGTTGAAGAGTCAAACCTATTTTTATATAGTCTGTGGTTTTACAAACATGGCATTTTCTGTTCATTTGATTGCATAAAGGAGGCAAGTAGAAATACTTCGTGTATTTGAAGAGAGAAAATGAAGATAAGGGTGTAATTCATAATTGTATTCCTTTTCCCTTTTAAGTAACAAAGCAATTTCATTAATGTACTTATTTGGAGGTAGCTTTAAATATTCTACTAATTTGAAAATGCAAAAACTATTTTTTCATAAACTAATAAGATGCATCACCATATTTTCATTAATATTTTTGTGTGGTTGTCTTAGGAACACTATTCTCTTAAAACACCTGCAGGAGATTGGCTACATAAAGGAAGGCAAGCAACTTTAAGTGTTATTTATTCATCCAGGAATAGAGGCTGTTTGCAGCATGCAGCACTAGTTTTCCTTTTTTGATTAACGTAGGTGCTTCTGAGTGACCCTTACTAATATATGCAAGGAATTTGAATGAAAGATGGAAATAGACAATATATTCAGTGCACTGACTTCGCATGGTAACATTCATCACCACAATTTCAAGCCTTTGCTCCTTCACGCAATATAGGAAAATACAAAATACGATTTTTCTTTCTTTCTTTTCTTTTCTTTTCTTTTCTTTTCTTTTAGCCTGGAAGACTTTATTCTGATGTTAACTTTTTTGTTGATTCAAAGATGAAAAGTAATCGGAAATAATTTTTGAAATTTCTGGTCTGCATAGAATGATTTTGATACCATGTTATAGAATATTTCCTGGAAAACATTTTGAAGATTATTTTTTATTGTCTTCCTGGCATCTATTTTACTTCTCTCCCACTTGGGTTTTTTGTTTGTGTGTTTGTTGAAACCAAGAATATTTTTATATTTGGGGAAGAAATTTTCTCCCTTCATTTTCTCAGCCTACAGTTTGGGTGAGACTAAAGAAAGGCATGCCCTGCTTTGGGGTGGATCTTTCCTGTCTAAAATTCAATCAGAGACAGTATTGTAACCTTGTCATAGTGATTGGATCAGGGAAGGACATGAGTTCCAATTATCAGTGAGAGGAACTGATTGCCAGGACATGTACAGCAGTTACTGTAAGAGACTCTAACTTTCCTGAGTGTTTTCCTATGAGGATATGATGTCTGGAATTGCTGCAAACATTTTGCTGAAATTATCAGAAGAACCTAGAAATTACCAGAACACCAGTCATCCATGCTATCAGGGCAGCATGGGGGAAATAGCAAACAGAGAAGCAGAATAGAGAGAATATGATAAAGAAGGTCCTTGGAGATCTCATCTGAAGGGCAAGATCAAGCCTCATTCAGACTTTTCTGTTACATTAAGTCAATACCTCCTTTATTGTTTAAGTCATTTTACATTTAGAGCTTTGTATTTTATTTCATTTTTCGTCACTTGTTACTGAAACATTTCTATCACAGTCTTACAGGGCTATTTTGAGTTTGAGAGACTAAAGAGACAAATATCTCGATTCTTATTCAAAGATTCTTCTGTTTCAAGGAACAGAAAGTTACAAATTAGAGAATGGGAATTGTTGGAAAGATTTGTGGAGATGGAGCCAAACAACTAGGAAAAGCAAAACCTTTTCACCGTACTTAAAGGGACCTCAAGTCTCAGTCTTTATGATATTAATGTGATGTATTACATTAATTGATTTTGATGTTAAAACAACCTTTCATTCTTAGGATACAGCCTACTTGGTTTTGGTATATAATTCTTTTCATTTATTGCTGTATTTAGTTTGCTAGTATTTTGTTGAGGATTTTGCATCTATATTCAGAGGGGATATTGATCTTTGTTTTCTTCCTTCTTCCTTCCCTCTCTCCCATCTTTTCTTTTTTAAGAAGCCAAAAAGTTTAATTTTATTGAATAAAAAATTCATTCGGGGCTTACCTCAGATCATATGAATACTTTAGATTATAACAGCTAAAGTTCAATAGTTGATCAGAAAGAAGGAAAAAAAGCAGATTATATTTTTAATGTAGAAAAATAATCTAATTGTTAGAGATGTCTTATAAAATTCAACAAACAAGTTTTAAGCCAAATTTACTGTTTAGTGGACTTTTTTTTTTTCTGTTTTCAGAGGATGAAAAGTGAGATTCAATATATATGGTACTGGTTACAACTAATGTAACAGCTTGGAAAAAACCATGAGGTAGAAGCATAATATAAAAAAGGGATTTTAAAATTTTATTATAGGAATGTTACCTATAAGCAGTGTTAAAGATACATTAAGTGTGTTAAAGATACAGCAGTGTGTTACACTGGTTCAAAAAGAACTCATAAGGCAGACAAGAGATTAGTTAAGGAAGACGGTCTCTTCTTAGGAAGCAAGTCCAGACAGACATTACCTCAAAGAAATGCCAACAGTAACTATGTGGTCCCCTCTTGTTATTCAGTGAAATGTCAAAGGTGACATGACTCAAGTTTTCTCTAAGCTTAAGTTTTCTCTAAGGATTTGCAGTATTGCTTCATCACAGTCCAGGTATTGGGAGCCATGAAACCTTCAGTAGGTTTCTTGGCCTTATTTGGCAAGTTGGCACATTCAAGTTCCGGAAATAAATTCAAAGTCTTCTTGGTGTTCAGGGTCATAGTAGTCCATATGCTTCTTTTTCTTGTAAGCTGCAACTCAGAAGGGAACTATTTTTAAGGTGATTAGGCCAGAGGCCATTGTCAGCACTTTGGTGTCATAAGTTGGCTCATAAAGATCCTTCCCTGTTTCTGAATGAGGTACGCCAGTAGGCTCTTGTCCAACAACGTTTACATTGTCTCCTGCAATCAACCATGCTCTCTAATGCCACTGGACTCCAGTTGGTCCTGCATACATAGTGGGAGATGGGAAGATGGCCACTACTATTG
The DNA here is from genome assembly GCA_002007465.1 of Ailurus styani. Taxonomy (NCBI): domain Eukaryota; kingdom Metazoa; phylum Chordata; class Mammalia; order Carnivora; family Ailuridae; genus Ailurus; species Ailurus styani. The sequence goes on along the minus strand of LNAC01000677.1, from coordinate 3,089 downwards.
TTTTAGGTTATGGAACTCCTTCCTCTAGCGCTGAAGGATGCTGCTCATACAGTACATCAAAGGAACACCATTGTTCTGTCTAGGCACCAAAAAGGTGAAGGACAGGATGCCTCTAGCTACTCTCCAGAAGTTGCTTATAAGTATCCTGCATTAATAGACCATGTCTAGAGCATGAGGTTACACCCAACCTAGCACGCACTGGGTTGCATAATTGAAATGCAATGACAGCCTCAGCATTCATATTTTTAGACATCAGCTATAGCTCAATAGGAGTAAAACGATGCTCACCAAGACCTTCATTCCAGTAAATTCAGTTCAAGGCCTAAAGATTTCCAATCAGCCAATCTCCTTGTTCCATAACCTTCTTAATGTAAGGGTGGTTCTTGCATGTGTTCCCTACTGTCTGGCACCACAACCCTCCTTTCTGTGCTCAACAAACTTTGGATTCTGAAGAATAGCTATACAGTGACCCTCCTACATCAGAACAAATGCAGACCAGTCATCCAGTCTCTTAACCTCCTGACTAGTTGTCAGAACCATAGCCAGTGCTGAGTTAATGCTACCTCCATCCACAGACAATGAAAATGAAGGCACTGCAAGGACCCCCATTGGAAGGAGCCCCTCTCTCTCATAAAGCCATTCAGTGGGGTTTCCCAGCCTTCTGTTAAAGCTTGCATCCTTTGCATTTCCATTTTATTAATTTTCAATGCTGGTAATATTTCTGCATCAGTTTTTGCCCAATTAAATTTACTTGCCAAATTAAATTTATTTTCTGGCACATACAGTTCTTTTACTTAGTAAGTGGAATCCACAGGCACAATATCCCATTCCTGTAGAAGTTCCACAACTTGTTGGACACAGTCATTTACATCACAAGAGTCTGTTTTCAGCACCAATTAAGGGGCCTCTGGTTTTTTTTATATTCAGAATCAATTCCAGTGAAACCTTTAATTTCCCCAGCCCCTGCTTTTTTGTTGAGTCCTCTGACATCTCTGCATAAGAAACATGCAGAGAAGCATGAATGAATACTTAAAATAAAAAAAAGGGAAACCCAAAACCAATATTACACATGTTGACTAACTAGAATTTAAATAAAAAGTTGAAAAAAAAAAGGTAAACCTTTATGAATTTGCCTTGCATTGCTGCTCTCCTGAGTATAAGGTTATAGAAAACTTGTGACTCACACTAAGCCAGCATCTGCAATCAGTTTACAAACTTGTGGAACACACGGAATATTCTCTTCTCTGTCTTTAGAACTAACGCCAAGATTTTTATTGAGGCCTTGGTGACTGTTATCACTGTTTATATCCAAAGGATAACATGGAATACTATGGCAAACCAAATACGCCCTCTAACTCACGTTCACTGTGGTCTTCCCTGCTCTACATAAGCTTGTCAGTCAAACTACACAACCACGAAAGCCCCCTCCAGTCCGCAGTACCTGACCTCTCTTGTTCCTGTGGATATGGTGAGTTTGATCGGCCTGAGTTGCTCTCCGCAGCTCTGTAACTGCTCAGTGTGACTCCCACACACAGGCTCCTGGGGCCTCCTTGCCACAGAGAGCGCACCGGTGCTGGGGTTCTCAGCACCACAGGAGAGAGCGGAAGAAGGCTGACAGGAAACAGGATGGCGCGAGAAGGCGGAGCGCGGCGGGAAGCCTGGGAGGCCTTGCGTCTGGTGAGCGCGAGCACGCACTGCCGCACTGCCGCACTGCCGCACTGCCGCACTGCCGCACTGCCGCACTGCCGTGATCAGGCGCTCCTGCTCCCAACGTCGACGGAGCATCCATACAGTCGCCGCTGGTGGGTCTCCCGCAGTTAATAGTATGTGTGCTAGTTTTCTTTCATTGTGACATCTTTGGTTTCGGTATCAGGGTAACTGAGTTTATAGAATGAATTGGAAAATGTTGCCTTTTCCTCTTTTTTTGAAAAGTCTCTGAAGGCTTGGTATTCCTACTCAAATGTCAGAATTTGTCAGTGAAATTGTCTGGTTCTGGGCTTGGCTTTGTGGGAAGTTTTAAAATTACAATTCAATCTTTATTTGTTATAGATCTCAAATTTTCTGTTTCCTTTTGAGTCAATTCAGTAATTTGTTTCTAGGAATTTGTCCATTTCCTGTAAATTATCTAATTTGTTTGCATACAATTGATTATATAGTTTCCTCGTGGTGCTTTTTATTTCTGTAAGTTTGGTAGTGATACCACTTTTTAAAGTAATAGTTATCCTTTAAAGGTAATCATTATCATGCCTCATAGGGTAAAATGTCCTTAAAGTTGTATTTCTAAACACTACAGTTTACTGTTAAATGTTCTCTGAATTTCAAATGGAATCATATAGGATATATTTTTGTCTGGCTTCTCTTGCTCAATTTCATGTTTGTAAAATTTGTCCCTGTACCTGTAGTTTGTTCATTTCATTGATGTATACTATTCCATTGAAAGACTATACCACAGTTTATTTAGGGACATTTGTTTTTTTTTCCCTGAATATTATAATAATCACTGCTTTAAATGTTCTTGAACATGTGTTGTTGAACACAAGCATGTAGTTGTATTGATTTATACATAGGAATGACCTGCCAGGATATAGGGTTTGTGTCTGCTCAGCTTTTGTTGGTAAAGCTGAAGAATATTCAGTGTGGTTAAGTCAGCTTAGACTCCTATAAGTGGTATTTTCCATTGTTCTGTCTCCTTGCCAAAACTTAATATTGTCGTTAAAAAAAATCTTCAGACATACTAGTTTGAGTACAGTGGTATCACATTGTTTTAATTTGCATTTATCACAGCAAAGTTGAGCTCCTTTTTATATTATTTGTCATTTAGATTGCCTCTTTTGAAAAGTGCCTGTTGGGCCCTCCTGCCTATTTTTCCATTAGGTTATCTATTTTGTTCTTAGATTTGTAGGAGTTTTAATATATTCCAGATAAGAGTCCTTCATAACCTTCATTGGTTATATGTTTTGAAAATGTTTTCTCACTACAGATATTTAATTAATGGAGCATGATTGAGAAAGTATCTTTCTCCCATTATTTAGCAATACTTCACATGTTTAAATCAATTGTCCACATATGCATAAGATTTTTTTTTTTTT